>BGPR01000451.1:563271-594168 GCA_013235015.1 Araneus ventricosus
TTTTTGAGTTATCGTGTTCACAGACAGAATGACAGTTCTAAGTCAGAAACGAAACAAGATCGATGGATAAAATTTGGCGTACGGTTTCATCACCATAACTGCAGACGTGTGTAAAATTTTGGACCAAATCCATCATCAGAGTGACAGTTTGTTGATCTACCGGTTCGTGCACATGTGAATGCAATAACTCGAAATTTTCAACCAGCTACATACATGACTTTTGGAATGACTTCGTTATGCTCCAATTGTAGTTAAGTGGCAAATTTTAGATCCATTTGGCCAAAGAGAAGAAGAGCTGCTCCAAAATGCGTACTCGATTCTCTTATCTATACGATAAAGATCCGCCGTGTAGTTTCTAAGGCTGATGCAAGTTATGTCTGCCAGACACAGACAGTCTATCCCATTGTCAGACCTAACTTTCATTTTTTTTTTCTTTCTAAATTCCATTTCAGATTTTGCTTTTTCCTTTTCTAAGTTTTATTACATCGGGTTTTTTTGTTTATTTATTTATTTTTGTAGATGCTTTGCTGCGTACCTGTTGTTTCTCGCCACTGTTGGATGGGGTCACAGGCATTCAAGTTATGGATATATGTTTTTTTTTAATTTTTATTATATTATACTTATTTTTTTACGATTTTTCTTTATTTTTACATTTTTTATGATTATTATTATTATGCTTATTATTTATGTCTCTGCGCTTATATATTTCATTGTTTGTCATTTATTACCTTCCACGCAAAATGAGTATAGTATGTCGTTTTAAACTTTTTTTCTCGCCTTTTATTTCTCTCCCTATTTAGTGGGATTTCGTGCATTTTAATTTTCACTCAAAATAGGTGTAATCTGTATTTTTCCAAATATTTATTCCCGAGGACTCGTGGTGGCCGCGGTGGCCTAATGGTAAGGTCTCGGCTTTGGGGCCGGAGGGTTCCACGTTCGAAACCCGATTCCACTGAAGATCCGCCATGTATGGGGCCTGTTGCACGTTAAATCATACGTAGTGGCCAAACGTCCTCCCGTTGGTGTGGCGTGGAAGTTTGGACGGCGGTGCCAGCTCAGGCGTCGTCCTCGGTTCAAAATTACGAGTTTCGTCCCAAAATAGCCCTCGTGTTGCTTCAAAACGCGACGTTAATATAATTAAACTAATTAAACCCAACGACTCCTGCCAAGCTTTTCATCCTTTGGGTAAGTTGGGGCCGCATGAGAAATAAAAAAAAAATTAAATCTGTCGTTATATGTCAATTTTACTCACGGTGTTTGTGTTGTGGAAGATTTGAGAAGCATTTCATTCGCGTCATCCAAAAAGAAGAGGTGGATCCACAAATAAGCCTCGTGAACTTCAAAATTGACGATAATCGGATTAACCTGAACTAATATACATCTTCTTATTTACTTAAAAATTTTGCAGCCAAAATGATTTATCAAAATAAGAGTTCAAGCTTCGTGGATTTTTCTTAATTACCTGTCAACGGGATTTAAATAGTTGTTGAACTGCATGGATCATAGCGGACGGGCAGAGTGTTACAAAGGAATTGTGACCCCTGGTCACTTGATTATGACATCGGCAGCTGATAATCACCTTATTATTTCCCAGTCAACCCAAGAAGTGCTAAAAACTGCTTTATTTCTTAAATAAACAGCGTTTTCTATTCCATTTTTTGCTTCATTTAAAATTTTTGCAGCAAAATTGTTCAGAAATAGATGTTGATGCTTTACACGGAGCTAAGCGTTTCGATTGTTATTGAAGCACTCAAACACAATAAAAACATAGCATAGATGGAAAATTATTAACATTTGAAGGAAAGTGATAAAAAGTAAATCAAAATAATCAATTTCTTATTTTCCAAGCAATTTCTTAAAACGCATTGGCAGAGCTGTTCGTTTCCACAGTGATTCGCTTTATTATGTTTTTAAGACAGGAGCATGAAACTTTATGCAACCGTTCCTTTAATGAGCTTATTTTACATGCAGTAAATTTAAAAAAAATTAAATCTCGCTAGAAGCTTCGATAGAAAACATGTACGATAGAAACAATTTATATCACAGTACAACTCCGGTTAACCGAACTGAAAGTGAGGTTAAGCCATGAATATCTATTACTATTTTGTATCTAATTGCAGTATGTAATTCTGAAATGTTTTGGGTGTAAAACGATTTCAAAACTCTCTTTGTAGGCTGCATTATGTTCTTTATTAAAGTTAACCCACCGTCGAACATAATATTCGCACCGGCGCGGCGAGTTCAGGCGCAATTCGCCTGACACTCACATGTAAACAATCTCGTAATTAAAATTCTTAATACCCATTAGCTTTAACTTTAGCATTCTAAAACTAATCGCTGACATTCTTGCGGAGACTTAAAAGAAAAAAGTGAGGATATCGTTACGAAAAAGCCTCGCCTTCGCGATTGTTTCTGTGCAGTATAGTACGTGTTATTTGAATTTGCGATTTCAGAGGCATTTCGGATAACCCGGTTTTCGGTTGACGGGGGTTTACTGTATGTTTAGTACACCTTTTTTCTTTTCTATTCTCTTGCACTCCAAATCATAAGCTGACCGCGGTGACCTCGTGGCAGAATCTCGTCTCTGAGAATGGAGGCTCAAGGGTTAGGGACCCGTTTCCATGGAAACCCCGCCGTGTACGCAGGCCTGATCCTCGTTCAATCCTTCGAGGGTCAAACGTTCTCCCGCTAGCATGGTGCGGATGTGCCGGCTCAGAGGTTGTCCTCGTCAGCTGATCATGTCTCAGCATACGTGTTCGTACGGATCCTTCGAAACAGGACGCTAATCTAATTAACTAATCTAACCAAATAACAAAATGAAATCTAATAGATAGTATCTATGACAAATTACACGGCATTAGCATAGATCTGTTACTAAAAATATGCTTTAAAGCTACTGTTAACTAGATTTATTTATTTGTTGCTTAAAAAACCGGCTTATTCCTTTTTATTAAAACCTACCACTCCTCTACTTCTGACATGAAACATCACCTTTCAATTACGACTTGTCACCATGATTTAAACTGCGCAGTCCATAGCGGATGTCAGCATGTTTCGAACGAGTCGTGACCGCTGACCAGTTGATTATGACTTCAGCAGCCAATAATCAGCATGTTAAGCCCGAAACAGGCAGGCGTTGAAAACAGAAACTTTTCTTGTTGTTCACCAAGATCAGCGCACGGGTTCAGACTGAACAAGGATGCTGCCCACTAGGTGGTGTCCCCGAGCAAAAACACAACCCTGACCTCAACCTGATTATTGAATCAGAGTTGAACGTGTGCCACATCTAAATATCACCCCAAACTAATTACACCGGGTAATTAACTGCGCATTAATCCGATGACCCGATTACGCCAGAGATGGATCTCGGAGATAACGGCAAGTCGGCATTTGCCTTCATTGGCTGGGTACAATGCAAACGGCAGCAGCATTTATCACCAGCGACCTTGAAGACTGGGTAATTGTTCAAACGAACAGAAACCGTTTATCAATATCGATGGAAATAGAAAAGAAAGATTGGTGTTAATAATTCATGCGTGGCCTTGAAATGAAATCGCGCTTTTTTGTGAGTTACTCGATGGGGAAACGCTCTATTATTTATTCGATGCGCGATTTGGAGGTGTCAGTAATGGAAATGAACCGGATTGTGTGGATTTCATGTGGATCATTTTGCTCTAATTAAACAGAATAACGACAGATTTTATCAGCACTCACAATTTATGAGTAAAATTTATTTATTTAAAGAAAATGCATACTTTAGAAACTCCGACTACAGTGTCGAATCACACAAAATAAACATTAATCAAACAAAGAATTCAAAAGTTGTAAACACATATTCTTAAATGCATTAAAAGACACGTTAAGAGTTTAAAAGTTATAAACACTTATTCCTTAGAACGTTAAAAGGCATTTTATAAATATGAAATTTTTCAGAACATTTGTTAAAGATTTTTTAAAATTTATATAAAAATTATTAGTTCAATTCAATTAGCCAAGCACATTCGCAAACAGTCTAATGTCTGTTAAAGGTCTGGTCGGTACAGAAAAATGAATACTGTTTAGTATGTCAACGCAACCCATCATATGACTGATGATTTAAAAAGACAAAAAAAATAAAATAAAACACCAAGAAAGAACACTTGGGAATTTGAACCTAGGATTATCAAAAATGTTACGCACGTAAGATGAAGAAATATTCCTGGAAAATATATTATAAGTTTTGTAAAATAAATAACGCGTGAATTTATTTTGTACTTAAGCTACAATTTTACTTTTTATTTTTATAATGCGGACCCTTTTTCGAACACAAATCTTTAATAATATAATAAATTCGAAAGTGTGTGTGTCTGTCTGTTTGGTACGCTTTCATGGGCAAGCTACCGAACCGATTTGGATGAAAGTTGGCAGAGTTGTAGTTTGAAACCCAGGAACGGACATCATCTTAAATTCAATATTTTTTACTGCAGATAACGATTAAATAATTAACCAAAAAAGGCCAACCAATAACTCAGCGGTCCGCGATGAAGATTACTAATTTGCCTTTAAAATCAATCGTCACGTGATCCTGAAGAAAAGCGTAAACACTTGAAATAATTTATTTTTAAAGTCAAGCATCACGTGATCATAAAAAAAAAAACAGCGGTTGTGTGATCTTGCTGGGAAAAGAAATCAATAATTAATTTGCGGAATAATAACTGAAATTGCTCAACTCGACGCTTCATGTTAATTTTCGGAGTTTGCGGTCTATTTAATTTTAGTAATTTATATTTTTATATTTTCCTTATCAGATTTTATTCAAGAAATTGTCGATAAATTGGCGCCATGTCAGAAATCTATTGACAGATATGATATAGTTGCAAGAGTTTTTAGAATAAAATTTAAAAACTGATGTTAGTTATAACTAAAGGAAATATATTTTGTTTTATGTATGGTATTTGTTTTATGTATTTCTATTGAATGGTAGAAGCGGCTGACATATATAGCATGGTGGATGACATGTACCACGGATTGTAAGAGCCTAATGATACTGTGGCGATCCTGAATTCCTTCAGATGACGTCACTCTTGAAACTACTTACTTAGCTGCGCAATACACGAGCGATGCACGAGGCAGCAGACTAAATGTTCATGCGCCAGATAACTGAATTTCATCTGTTTTGTGTTCCATTAATATCTAACTGGCACTTTCTTAATGTTTTAATAAATGTTGTTAATTTTTATACCTAAAGTTGTTGCTCTATTTTTCATGATTATTTGGATGCATACATTTACATAATCGAGCATCCATAATACCATTGAGTACAATGATGTAATTCACCATGAAGAATTAGCTTAGGTAAAAGACTTAAGTAATATTACGATAACTGGTAAAGATCTATCGAGCTTTAGAATGAGTAGACTGCGTAGGATAGAGGAAATTATTACCTAATGCAGAAACTGCTCTACGATACAGAAGAATTGCAACAGCGACTAACTGAGTTCGTTCCACGGTTGAACCAGAACAAAAAACCGTTTTCGATAGTAGTGTGCAACAGAATAAAAGCGGTGAATGTTATTGTTTTTACCGGATGCTCCTGGCGTTACTGGGAAGTCTTTGCTTCTCAATCTACTCAAATTAGCTTAGCTCAAATTCGGAAAGACAAAAAAATTGCTGACGCAGTAGTGTCTCAAAACAGAGTAGTTGAAGCGTTAAATCGAACTATGAAAGATATTAATAATAACCAAATTATCATGGGAGGGATGGTGGTATTTATGTCAGGCAATTTTAGACAGATTGAACATGTAATAACCAGGGGACACCGATGGATAAAATTAATGCATATTTAAAGATGTCTCATTTATGGGAGCATATCAAAAAATTTAAACTCACTCCGAATATGAGAGTTCAACCGTTCGACGACACTGACTCATGACTAATCTTTTGAAAATTGGTGAAGGTCGTTTTAAAACAGATTCAAATGTGCATTAAATTGAAAGGGGTATTTTTCAAAATTCTTCATGACACAGAGGAACTGATAAGAAAGGTTTATCCTGCACTTCAAGCTAATATAAGAAATAAATAATGGTTGTTTAATTGGTAATTTTGGCACTAACTAATGAAAGTTTAGGGCAGTTAAATGAAAAATAAAATATGCCATAAATGGGGGGAGGTATTACAGAATATCTATCTGTAGATACGGTAATGGGCAATAACAAGTAACATCATATCCTGTAGAGTACTTCAACTCCTTAGAATTGTCAGGGGTACCTTCCGACAAGCTGAGATTAAAAGTCGGTGCGCCAGTACTATTGATACGTAACCTCGATGTGCTGAGACTACGTAATGGCACACGGTTTCAAATTACACACTTAGGTCCAAACGTCGTGCGAGCTACTGTTATGACTGGCATAGCGAGAGGAGAGACTGTTTTAATTCCACGCATTCAGATAATACCGTAGGATTTACCATCCCAGTTCAAAAGGCAACAATTCCCTTAAAAATAGTATTGCCATGCTCAGTGCCAGACACTCAAAGTGGCAGCCGTTGGAAAAACCATATTTTTCGCATAAGCAACTATATGTGGCGTGTTCATGTGTATCCATCCCACTAAACCTCTACAACCGTGCAGAAAACGTTAAACAGAAAACGTAGTATACAAAAGTTTGTTAGCATAGATAAACAAATTGCCTAAATAAACGAGCAGACATATACAGTACACTCCTCTTAGTCGTCCAATTATGTATTATCAACCGTCAGAACTTTTAATTTTCCCTTTCAACATGTAACGAAACATTTACAATCGTGAATTTAAAAAAATTAATAATTCAAATTCTTCGCGCACGAAGTCGCGGATAACAACTAGCATGTAATAAATCCTTTATTATCCGTATATTTCAAAATTTAATTGCTTTAACTTTCACTCTCTGGGCTTGATCAGTTTGAAGCTTCGCGAGCTTCTTCAAAATATCGAGTCAGCAATTCTTAATTCGGGTATTGTCCGTTTCGAAAGTAGCTGTTCTTTTTGGAATTCTGATTTTACGATTAGGAACTTTGAGGTAATCTAGGCCTCTTTGCACTCAGTGTCATAGGATGGAATCATTTTAAAAAGTCATCTGAAGATTTTAATCTAATCATTTATCTCTTCATATTTTTTAAATCTACTTCAAGACAACAATAAAATCTTCTTTTTTCTCGGAACGACTGCCAAGTTCTTCAAAGATATCTTCACACTAGAGCGTTATGGGGCGCTGGAATTTTTATTTTTAATTTTTAGCACAGAAGTAAGCGTCGCAAAATATGCATGTGAAGTATGACGAAGAATTTTGCTGTTAAGAGTTTAAAATAATCAGAAGTAGACGAAGGGAAAGCAATCTTAATATAAATAAAAGTCATTGTGGCTATGTTCCACAACTCCTCCTAAACCAGTGAACTGTTCTCAACCAAATTTTACACACTTATTATTTAAGACAAGAAGAAGACACTTATGAACTTTTGTAAGTCCAAAAGTTAATTAGACAGTAAGTTAAGTAGAAATTAACCGAAACCGTTTTTCCGCCGTCACTTCGGAGCAAATTGTAAACACAAAAAATATTTTTATACCATCTTAAAGTTCACAATTTTACCTTTTCAATGATACCAATTATATATCTCTGACATTTTCTCTTCAATTTATATTAATTTTTTAAAATTTAATAATTGTTAATTACGTGCAGACGATTTTGAAATAACGCAAATTTATAGCTACTCCGTTGCTAGGCAACGGTTGGACTTTGAACTAATTTACCTTTATTTCTGAAATGTTTGCTTATTTTTATAAATATGTTTTATGTAAGAAGAGAGTCAACCTTCAACTTTTAAAAGCTACAAATCTTATTAAAATTCCAGTTAATTGGAAATTAAACAAGATTTTGGCATTTTCCGTGATATTTTTCGAAAATTTGTATTATGTCAAAAAACTACTTTTACACATAATAAAAGTTTAAAAAATTAACTTTTCATGACACAATTCGTTGCCCTCATTTTAATAATTTTTCAAAAATCAAACTGTGTATAAAATTTACAATTTATAACACTTTTTTTATTGGTGAAGAACAAGAATACATAAGAACTGTTGCTAGATCACATTCGGAGAATTTTGGATAAAGACGATTTTTTTTTATTCCTATTTATTCCAACGCCTTTTCTCAATGAAAAATTTACTATGTAATTGTCCCAAAACATCCGTCAAAATCTTTCTTATACTAAAAGATTTATGAGCAAAATTTGAAGTACCTATGCAATAAATACTAATAACTTATGGAGAAAATCGGCGATTTTTAAAAATCGTCTGATTTAACTGATATTCTCAATTTAATTAAAAACATTTGAGACTATAAAAGAATTTTGGGTATTGTAATTTTCAATACAAAAGTAGCTTTTTTACCTCAAAAATATTAGACATGAAAGTATTTTATTCCCGAGCAACGCCGGGCATAACAGATAGTTTGTTTCTAAAAGCTGTTTTTAACTAATAATTTCCTTCTTTCAAGATAGGTTTGAAAAAAATATGTTCAATATATTGAAGAGAATTTCTGAAAGAAATAATAATAATAAATTATACAAATAAAAATTTCTTTGCAATTAATTCAAACAAAATTAGTTATTTTAAAAACTTGTTTTAAAAATAATTTAGAGGATCAATTTAATAACTAAACAAAACTTGTTTGAAACTTTTTAATGAGTAATGTAATTAATTGTAATGAATTTTTTTTTCATTTTAATATACAATTTTTTAAAAACTGATTATTTCAAATTTTCAATTGGTTCCTTTTTTTCAGTTAAAATAATTAAGCCGTTACTTAACCGTCATTTTTCTGGTGATCATTTTTTCTTTGCAATACGAATTTTAAAAAGAAAGATTCTTGAAACCTAGAGTCTCCAGATATGCACTTTAGCGCCATCTATAGTTCTAAATATAAAACAATGAATCACCCGAGAAATGAAAGATCTTGAACAAAGTCTGTTTTGTTCCAAAATAAAAGATTTATCCATAAGAAACCAATTACACAGTAAACTATTATTAAGGTAGACTTGCAATACTCCACAAAAACTACCAATCATTGTTAATTATCTTTTTTTATGATTATGTTGAAAGCAAATAATTCTAACTTTCCCAAATTGTATAAGAAAAATCGACTGAGACGACGCGTTTAATTCATTGTATATAGACAAATGTATTTCTATAGGGATTTGCAATCAATAAACTCCTGAATTGTTACTACTTATAAAATTTTTCTTGT
This sequence comes from Araneus ventricosus, assembly GCA_013235015.1. Taxonomy (NCBI): domain Eukaryota; kingdom Metazoa; phylum Arthropoda; class Arachnida; order Araneae; family Araneidae; genus Araneus; species Araneus ventricosus. Next base: position 572,529 of record BGPR01000451.1, read on the forward strand.
AATAAAAGAAAATTAAATTTATCTTCAATCGGACACTATGAAGCAGTCTGAAACCTGATCTTTGGATTGCTGATTTAGTGTTGAAAACTGAACTTAAATGTATATTTTGACATGTAAAATTTAGTAAACTTCAATCTATTTCACAACAGACTATTCATAATGATGTAATTCATTTTTTAAAAATTCAGCATTAGAATTCTTTCTATTACGTTTCGTAATATCTCAAAACTTGCATTTGGGAGTTGGCTCTCTTTTGTATAATTGCATCCACTTATTAATACAACTGAAGTCTAACATCATGCTGGATATTCATCGGTTTATAGATATCTCCACAACAACTAGATACATTTAAGAGCGAGCACGATTGCATAAAAGATAAGAAAAATGTCACATAATAAGAAAAATACGTGTTTAAAGTGTAGGTAAATGTGAAGTGTAAAATCATGTATTCAGTACTAAAAGAAGAAAATAAAACACATGGGGAATAAAAGAAAGAGGAGAAAAATCTAATACAGGTGGCTTTTAGATGTTTTTTCGTCTTCAAAAATGAAATAACGCTAGTACATACAAATCTTTACGTCGAGCCCGAAAAATTGATATAACAAATAAAATTTCCACTAATTTTTTGTTCTCGCTGGAAAATTGTATCTCAAATCAAGTATTTGGTTAAATCAAGTGCAAATATAAATAAAATAAACAATTTAAATGTTTTATGTTTAAACAAAAAATACTTAAATTTATGTTGCAGCATTTGTACTGGGTTTCGTTTTCAGAAAAAGGAGGAAAGACCCCAAAAATTAGAGATCAACTTTTCTTGAGGTTTGTCATTTCATTCGATAAAAGTCTCTTTTGTCCCGAAAATTGTATCACGAATGCTTTGACATCAGAGAAGCATATACCTAATATTCTCTATGTATCTAATTATCTAAAATCATGGATCAAAACAGACAGATGGTTTGTTCACAGATCATTTATACATTTCCAATAAATTTCATTGTTATTTTTAATATTTTGAATACATATAGCATTTAAATTCATAATTATTTCATATATTCTTAAAATCCCGATGTAATACCGAAACATAAACTGTAAGGTGAAAAAAAGTGGCGTCCAATGTACTTAGAAATTTAATGGCGTCCAATGTACTTAGAAATTTAATGGCGTCCAATGTACTTAGAAATTTCTATGAAAACATTTCCGCTGTCAGTGGACATATGCGAGTTTTTGCCCCATGTCCATCCAACTGGTTCTGCAGCTGTAATAGTTGTAACCACAGGGAAATGGGGCGGCGTTCTGTCAGTGGACATATCGATAGATCTGAGGAGAAATGAATAAAACAAGAAAATAAAAAAACAGTATTTTAAAAACATACCTTTATTAGAGTGTTAAAAGGTATGAATTATTTTATTTCAATTATTTGCTAATTTTTAGTTTTTAATTTTAAATTCATTATTATAAATGCCATGGGTGCACAATATCATTTTTTTCTCAAATTCATTACTAGATGGCGTCACTGGCTTAGAATCAAAATTGAATTAAAGTAATCGATTAACTGATAGTTATGCTCTGAAAATATTAAAATAATGTATTGTCATCGAGAATGCACAAGCGTACAAAATTTCAGAAGCTATAGCACATCAAGAAGTAAGTAAGAAATCGATTACAAATCTAGTCTTTACATACATGAAACATATCAAGTTAAATAGAAGTGTGCGACAAATGTGCATTAGCACTAAGAACAGCCCACCCGTAATGGGAAGTCGCGAACTGTATCAATTCATTCAGAACTGTTCTGGCAAGAAATGAACATTTGCACTTGCCCCCTACCTCCCAAAATAATAATCTTTGTTCGTAATTGCCTACTAACATAAATGTTTATCTTTCGTGTGTATATGGTTGTGTTATGTGAACTTAATAAATTCGAGTTATTTAAAAGAGCTAGCTGGTGTCATAAGTGTATAAAAAATAGAATTAGACGAATATTCTGTAACTTTAACATCGATACAAAATTCTTGTAAATATTTATTTCACTTTGCGAATTAAATGTTATTTCTTTTTTCATTTCTTATTTTTGTTTAGTTTTGTATTGTTCCCTTCTTGCTCCGAAAATGGACTGTAGTTTTATTGCAATGGCATAATCATTGCTGGAAGACTTTTTTAAAGTATCAGGAACTGAACCTGGAGAACTCCACCAATAATGTTAAAATGATAATTTTAGAAACTTTTTTTTTTGGAAATTTTTGTGTATATGAATCTGATTTTTTTTCTTTTTTATTTTGAGTGTGTCTTCCTTCTGTATTTTATACTACACTTGAATCATCTTTATCTCAAATATTGCCTAAAATTGAACAAGAAAAATTGTAAAGGATTTGAATAAAAAATGAAAAGCATTTTCTCTAAAAAAATTTTTAGGTTGAAAATATTATAAATTTTACAAAATATCTTGTATTAGTGGTATTATATAACCAATGTAAAATGTCTAATAAATGTTGCTCTTGTTATCGTGTAACAACTATTCTAAAAATACTACTCTGGCACTGAAAAATATATTTTCGAAAAAGAAATGTTTTGTTGATTTTAGAACAAGCATATTAGTGTCATACATTAAAGTTTCTACATTTTCTTTATCTTATCCTTTTCTTTTGTGTGTGTGTATATTTATCTTTAATATTTCTTATTTTTCATGCCCTTTTATTGTCTTGGAAATATACAAATTCCCAAAACTCAAATTATGTGAGGCTATTTTCATAATTTCTTTTTTAAAAAAACATTTTCCATACCTTTAATAAAAAAGCACTTATTAGAACACTATTTAATAGTATAATCTAACATTGTTAGATATACCGTCGGTATACAGCTGATAATGTCGTTGGTATATAGCTGAAAGTGACCAAGTCAGAAGTAAAAGAAAAATTATTTAATCTGTTCTTGTACTTTTAGCTGCACACCGACAATACATCAGTTTTGTACTTTTATAGTTTTGCTCTAATATTTTAATTCCCATACAAACATGGAAGAATATGGTTTCTGTTTTCAGAATGGGGCGTCAACAAAAAGGAGAATGCCATTTTCATTATATTTCGGAAATGGTATGGTGAAGAACCTTATTTTGTACCCTTTCTAGCATCTTTCTCATGCATGGTTTCAGGGATTTATCAAGACAAGTATGAAATAAGCGAAAGTAACGAGACTATTACTTTCCGATTATTCTATGCTTATTATTATATCCCGTTTAGATAACAAATCAATGCCATACATTTTCTACATCTTTCTGTATTATATCTTTTTTTATTTCTTATGAATTGTTCTTATTTTCTCCGTGCTCTTCCGCATCTTGGTATAGGCAAGTTCTCAGAACTTAAATTACCTGGAATCTTAAATGTAATTCCTTAATCAGTTAATCCTTAGCCAATATTTCATCAATGAGGCCAGTCAGGAAAGAAAGGCCAAAGAGAATTATACAATTATGCCATTTTCCAAAAAACTCCAATCTGCAATTAATGAGTTGTCGAAATACATTTTAAAGTGATCGTTGAAATCGAAGGTTACAGAAGTCAAATGTGATATCTTTTTAACAAGACAACAGGGTGCTTTTCTCCAATCTTTCAGTGAAAGAATTTTCCGTTAGTATATCATAAGTTACTCTTTATTTTTGGTTAAGCACAAACTTAAAATATAGCTCCTAAATTTTCTTCTTATACAGCTGCTATCTCCTGGACGCAGATGAATCATTGGGGTTATCGTTTGGAACTAAGTCCTAACTTAACTTTTTATCCCCAAAATTTCCACTCCAGTCTCAACTCTATTGAAGTTCTCTTCTCACGGGATTCGCCGTCTATCCGTTGTAGGCCTCTACCACTGACAACCTCCAAGCCTTTTCTGTACACCCGACCTCAACGTCATTCGATGTACGAAGGTCCAACGGCGTTTCCCAACTTCCCACTCTCGCTAAGGCTCAACTGCCCACAATTGTCTTTTTCATCCCAGTTTTCAGAAAAAAAGAGAAATAGTTAAACGCCATCCCTCTCACCTCAAATGGACGTTACTATCCATTTCTCATGTTCCTCTAAATCTGCCAGCCAGACCCATTCACAAATAATCACCTAGGCCAGTGGTGCGAAAACTATTTTCATTTGCGACCCCCCTCACTTTGTATAAAATTTTTCAACCCCTCTAGGCGTCGCGAACACGTTTTTTGAAGAAAATCTTTAAATTTTTTACTGTCCAATAAAATTCCTTAAGGTTAGCGACCCACAAAAAGTTTCTCGGGACCCCCAGAGGGGACGCAACCCACGGTTTGCGCACCTCTTACCTAGGCTGACTACATCAAAGATTAATGGATTTAATGGCCTATCACTACATCAAACCTTCATGGATTTAATGGATGGATAATCGATCAATGTTCACATTATGCATGCCAATTTAATTTCGGAAAACATCTCGCATCTTGCAGGAGGAAAAAGGGCGGATGATCCCAGCTCAGCGCAAGATAACGCAGTTGGATATTAGATGATATAAGCGGCTACATTTGTCATTTGTTTTTGACACTGTGTAAATCGACTCCAATTTAGTTATAAAGGGAAGTGCTACAGTTTTCTTCCAGACATTAAAAATCACAAGAACTGAACCACCGATATAGAATTAGAGATGCGAATAGAAAACTCAGTAACTCTCCTCCTACAAGTAAAGGATAAGAGTAGTTTGGCAGGAAATAGATGTTCATTTGTTGTCAAAACAAAGATTTACAGAAAAAAGACCTCAAAGATCGATTGCAGAATTCTTGAGCTGATTTTATCAAGTATTATTATTTTTTTAAATGCATTAATATGAATTAAGCGTGGGATGGAAAAACGCGCACGATCAAACTTTTTAGTTATCTTTTGATATGCATATCGTACTTCGGTACAATTTTCTCTTTTAATGCTATGCCAGTTTTCACATCATTCAATAACAATGGCCTTGGTTCTTTCTTTCTTTTTTTTAAACTTACATTAACATACATTTGTTCTGTCATTTCATCACTTATGATATCAAAACGAATGAATAATTTAACTTTACTCAATTTTCAATAGATTTTTATAATTCTTTATTATTGTTTTATTATTCTCTTTCACAACCAAAGATAGTTCCGCTTACGACAGACCTTCGAAAGTCGAATGAAATGTTGCTGTCTATCAAAAGACTTTTATGTTACCGAGAAGGAAATCTGCCAATATACTTCGTGGTGCCATCTGTTAGCATTAATAAGAAATAAATATTGTGTTTTTTGAAATTTGCATTTCATGTAATATCAATTATCAGCCATTTGTGTCTTCCACATACGAAGCTCGTTCTTACCTTCTCCCTTATTCCCTTCAGCTTCCTTATCTCGAAATTTTGCAAATAATATAGAAAGTAGATTCTCTTGCAGCATTAATTTATTTTTGAGAAGTCTTTAATCGCATGACGAGATCAAATGATTGCAGGAAAAAAACCTCAAAGATGCAAGTGAACAAATTTATTCGCATGTGGCATTTACATTTTGTTTTATGAGTGATAAGCTAAATAATATCAGTTTTCGTTTTACGTTTCTCAACACTTCAAGCTGAAACATAATTAGTAAGTTATCACTATGAATAATATAAATTTCTTACATAAATACGAGCATTAAAGAATTGTCCTTATACCTTCTTAACAACTTTTCTTGTCTTTAAGGGTTGCGGTAGTCTGGTGGGAGAGTCTCAGGTTCGAGACCCGATTCCACTAAAACATTTGCCATGTACGAAGGCCTATTCTCTACTAAATCAGTTGGGGTCAAATCTCTTCCAACAGGTGTGATGTGATACAGGAGTTTCAACGTGAGTTATTGTCTCAGGTGTCAGCTTCGTCATCGAACTAGTCTACTTTAAAACTATGTAAAATTTTTAGACTTGTTGAATTATTTTGTACATCAATATACACTCCATGTATATATATATATATATATATATATATATATATATATATATATATATATAATTTTCTTCTTCTTTTTATGACATCAATAAAGATTCTACTACGCATACTCATCCAAACTGCAAACCGGAGATCTTTGTCTTTAGAGTCAGGGGTGTGTCTCAGTGTAAAATAAAGGTCAGAATTAAGAGGTGCGTGCCAAAACAGACCTCGAACAGCTTCAACAGGGACGTTAGATGAACATGTTTCACTTTATTCTGACTTATTTTTCGTAACACAGATTGCCTATCACCGCGCATTATCTACTACTTTTTAGTTTTTATTTTCCCCCTTCAGTGTTACTATTAAGATTTTGAATTTCAGATGCTTTATCTATAAGAATAAGGAAGTGTCTAGAAGATGAAAGATAACATTTCAGACTCTTTCTTTTCCAATCATGCTTCAATCGACTGGAGGTATCAAAATCGGGCTTTATCATCGAGTTAATTTAGGTTAACGTCCCATCCTACACTAAGGCTATTTAGGGACCGACTTCGCCATTCTGAACCGTAGTCAGATAACGAGGATGGCACCAGAAACGGCACTACCCTCTCTAATCTCCACATCTCACGGTCAGAGGACGTTTGAGCAGACGGATTTAAAGTGCATCAGATCTGCGCACATGTTGAGGTGTTAGTGGAATCGGCCCGAATCCGCCACCTTCAAGTTCCAAAATTGAGGCTCTACCCGATTGAAAATTGAAATTGAGGCCCTCACGTATTTTATCAGACGACGTGTCGAAAATGGAAATAGACACTTTAGAGCAGTCGTTTTCATGCTAGTGACGCTCAGTTTGAGTTCTAGGGGGAAAGGTTGGTTCTTCCCCAAGAAGACAATCATCAGAACAAACAGATTAGAACGACCAAAAGATAATATTTAAAAACCTATACGCAGTGTGTCAAGTATTAAAACGTTGGTCCCGGCATGCGATTCGCAAATTCTTATACATGAGAGATGACGGGATCTCTGTGTTTCTTAGCCTGTCAGCTACCGACTTGCAGGCAGTCAGCAGTGTCCAGTTATTCTGCAACTTGTTACTGAAACTGAGATGGTTGGTATCTATATGTTCTTTTGAAACAGCGAAGAGAATGGCTTGAGAACGTTCAATAAGCAAATCCTCTTACCAAGCAAAATCCCCAGCCTCGTAAGAAGTCGCTGAGTTGGCCATTAAAAGGTGATTCAATGAGAATTAATGGAGACTAACAAAATCATTGCTACTGATGTCTGTTTCATTTATTTCAGCATTTAACGCAATCACTGGCAGTAGTACGTTCAAATACTTAATGACACATAATCTTCCAACAGATTGCCAACTCTTGACAGCATTCCGCAAATCTCAATTAAATGATCGGCAGAAACTAGATCAGAAAATTCTTCTGCACCTTACAAATCTAGAGCTGTCTGATCACCACTTATTTCGCTTACATTCAAATGCACCCTGTGATTAATTTTATTTCTCAACTAGCCGCCTTCGGTGACCAGCTTGTTCGCCGGGAATGTGATTTTAATTAAATCTTGCATAATTTTATATTCATGGTTTTCTTAACAACGTAATTTTAAACTTCAGATTGTGGTAGATATTTAACCCATGTTCTATAATTGACCTCTTCTGTTCATTTTCTACGTAAATGTTCCTAATGGAGTCAAATAACTGACCGTGTCATGTAACCTCTAATTCCATGTTGTTCGGCACTATCTTCACTTTCTTATTCCTCTTGCAAAATATGCATTTGATTTCAACATTAAAATGACGCAGCACATTTTATGGTCAGCGACATATTAGTTGGATTAAAACATGCTGATAAAAGTATGAAAACATAGCAGCCATAACCACAGAGCTTAATAGATATATAATGTAAGCACAGCAATATATCGGAGAGCTTGGTTTGCAGATTTCATAAAAATTATGGTGAAATAAAATATGAAAGCAAAATGTATTAGAATATTATCTCAGAGTACAACAATGAAAGAGAAATATGCATTTAAATATTTGTTTAAAAATGAAAACGGTTTGAATTGCGTTGCAACAATGAAAACTATTGTTGTAAATTATGCCAAAAAATAGTTTTAAAAATTCATTAAAATTCCAGAAAACATTGTACGGCAACTTAATTGATATCATTGAAAAAAATAATTTTTTGCGCTTTCAGATGGTGCAAAAATGATATTTGTGCTATAATATTTTCGAATGCTAATAAGGAGAAACGCTAACATTTTGCTTAATTTTTATTTAATTAAAATTCTAATTAAAATTTCAAAATGGCTCCGAGGTGCACATTCCCACCCTCAAAAGTATGTTTGTGCCAAATGTCGTAGCTCTTCTTCCAGCGGTCTGCCCTGTAGAGCGCCAACACACACATTCTCCTTTATTATTAGTAGAGACGAGAACTGACTGAACAGTTGGTTCACTTTCAAACTCGCATCTTTTACCACAGTGGAATTTAGAAACTCTCCAACTGCTTGCAAGAATTAATCTCTTTCTAGTATAGTATTTTGTGCCGTCTAATTAGATGATCCCCTTCTGTTTTGGGAATGTGTAGTGTTGATTCAGCTGAGAGCCCATTGAACACTTGAGATGCTAATGGACTACCGATCATTTTTGTATGGAATGATTGATGATGTCTATGAATGATTTAATTTTAGTTTCTAAGTGTAAAAATTCAAGAGACTATCGATGAACTTTTCTCTCTCTCTCTCTCTCCTTTTTAGGTCCAGTCACACATTTTCGTTAAACCATAAAAATTGCAGTAATGTTCGTCTTTTTTAACGCAGGACTACATTCCTGCCATTGGGGTCTCAGGAAGGAAATTGATTCACAAACCAAACCATTGATTCCAAAACACCACAAAACTTGGTATGGGAGATCCTCTGTATCTCGGCAACTACCAGTGGCGGTTATTCGCACAGGCGTTAGAGGCGCCCGCCTCGTGCCTCAAGAACCGAGGGGTCCTCAGAAACTATTTGACGTACAACGCACTGCTAAGCCGACGACAGATTTGGGACTTTGGGTAAGGGAAAGGGACCTCAACATCAATTTTTGCGCCTGTGGTCTCATATTGACAAAATCCGCCACTGGTAACTACACATGTTAAAAATATAACTGTCTTATTTTAGAGATAAAGTGTAACAACAGAAGTTACGTAAAAAATTACTTAAACTTAAAAACTTACGAGAAACTTCGAGAAACAAAAGAGTCACGCGAGTAAAGTAGTCCTACGCCTTTAACATCAGCGGCTGTTTGAAAAGACAGCCTCCGGTCATTTTTATCTTTATTATTTTTACTGCCTTTATTTTTCTCTTTGCTTTTATTTGCATTCCATGTTCCCAGCTTATAATTCCTTGTTGTATGTTTTCTTTTATCGTGTATTTATGTATTTTTTTGTTGTTTGTGTGTTCGTAGGCAGTGTAACAAACCAATCTTTTTTTTTTAAGTAATCCTTAAATCCTTAACAAGGGTACCCTTGTTAAAGGTATGAAGACGTCACGTGACGTCTTCATACCTTTTAGTGGTCGTAATGGTTACGGGCACGGGGATATTTTTCGGTGCTCTAGCTCTAATGAAAAAAATGTCATAATTCGACGCAGGAATTGAGCTCGAGGTACAGTGGTAAGGAGTTAAACAACGAGGAATTAGGATATATAACTGATTTTCCTTGGACTGAAAGATTGCCCGAATTTTTATTCTCTATCCAGCGTGAAGCATTTCTATAAATTTACTTCGGTGAATAAGAGAGGAAACATATGCACTAGCTAAATAAAACTTAAGAAGTTGCAAATTATTGCAAATAACTTCAAACAAAATTAAAATGTTTAAGAAAAATAATAATTTAAACTGTTTTTTAAACACATGCCAGTTGCGACTGCTATGGTTTTTAAATATTGCAAGAAAATATTTCTCCGCGTTTTGAACATTTTTTAAAAATTTCTAATGTAGTAAATATATAGTGACTAGAAACCAGATATCTTACTAATGAAATCAAATATTCGCATAATATTTTCGGAAATAAAGTTCATTATTATATTTTAGTTATTAATTTTTCCCTCTTTTTCTTCAACTTGTAGGCATTAAGAAAAATCTAATAAAAGTATATAAATAGGGCTTTGGGAAAGTTTGTGGGTTGACTGACAATTTATGTCTCTTTTTGAAGTGAATTCGATAAAATTTCGCAATGTTGTTAAACACATTTACTTTGTTCACGTCATTACTTTTATATATAATGACTTCTATACCGATACACTTTCAGATAAATTTTTTTAAAGCCAATTCTTTCTCAACTCCAAATAGAGTATAATTTACTGCTGCCATCTAGTGGGCACAAAAATAAGTAAAACAAGTTTTGATAAATTGCTTCTCTACATCTTAAATGGAATTTTGATCCGTTTTAAAACAATGGTAAGCCTATCAAAAAAAGAGAAAAATTGAATTTGTAGAGAGTTTATCCTGAAAAACAGCAACTTTTTTTAGGTTTTTCATTCATATTTATACCCTTTAATATACAGCATTAAAAAATGCTGTCGGCTTTGCTTAAACAGCAAAATCAGATATACCTGAAATCAGACATCTTTAAAAAATGTCACATACCACGAATATGCATGCTTACTCTTTTGAAGTCGAAACCATTTTCATGTGTTCGATACTCTCTGGTGTAACAACAGTAATTTTAGTCTTAAGATAGTTTAAAGCTTAATGGAACATGGTACATAACATTTTTACTGTATTTTCCGTACTGAAAGTACCAATATTGAATATTCTACTACTGTTATCAAAAAATATAGGGGATGCTTCATTTCAAATAATTTGTAAACTTTTATCACATATTTTTACTATTTATATAAACATCTGGCGACACTCAGTATTTCATTTCATATTATTGTCTGAAAATAAATTTGTGTTTAATGAGACAAGAATGTTAACTTTGTCGATTTTCCAAAATGGCGAATGTAATTGAGCAAAGAACTTGCATCACAGTTTGTTTCAGCAACGCAATTTCTTCTACAAAAGCAATTGAAATTTTGCAAAAGACATTCGAAGGCGACTGTTTATCAAAAAGAAGAGTTTTTGAGTGATATAAAAGGTTCAAAGAAGGTAGAGAATCCGTCATAGATGAGTCGCTCTCTAGTAGACCGCCCACTTCGACTAATCATGAACATGTCGACCAGGCTAGAGAATTGGTGCTTAGTGATCGTCGTTTAACAATATAAGAGACATTATTGAATATGTTTCTATATTATTTTGTTCATGCCCAGCAATTTTGAAGGTTCGTTGAGGTTTGCGGCGTGTTGCTTCTCGAGTTGTTCTAGAAACTTCAAATTTTTTCCAAAAACCTTCACGTATCCCAAGAGAGAATTTCTCTAGGCGATTCCTTTTTTTTTCTTAAGCATTGTTGCCGGGGATGAAACTTCAATTTATGTTTTTCATACAGAAATATCTCAAATATCAAGTGAACGGAATTGAAAGGTGAAGCGAGACCGAAAAACACCATGTCAAAGTCGTTCAAAAATCATGGTAATGTTGATTATTTCTTTGATTGTCGTGGTGTTGTAGACTATGAATTTCCACCAACTGGTTAGACTGTCAATAAAGAATATTATTTAAGTAGTTTGTGGCATTCGCGTCAAGTAAGTCGTCGAAAACTACCTTTGTAGGGAGATAACTCATTGAGTTTTCACCACAATAATGCGCCTTCTCACAGTACCTTTACTATTTGTGCATTTTTGACAAAAATTTTCCTTCTCCGCTTAAAAGTAAGCAAATACGGCTTCACAAGCTTCGTATTCACATGATATAGCACCGTGTGATCCTTATATCCAGATTGAAACTGCTTTTTCATGGCCACCGTTTTGAGTCTATTGATGCAATAAAAGAAAACTAGTCACATATCCTAAAGGGGTTTCATGAAAATGACTTTAAGGAATGTATTGAACCTTCGAAGAAACAGTGGCAGACATGAATTGCACTCGGAGGATATTATTTTGAAGGAGAAGTAATATTGAACAATAAATTGATACCTTTTGTTTTAAGACAGCATTCCCGATACTTTCTTATCACAGCAGCATGATAACAACATTTTAATTCACTTGGATCATGCCATGACCATAAAGACGTTCCATTCTGGTAAAAATTCCAATTAATTGGTTGAAAATAAATAAATTTATCTTCCTTCTCCACTTATTCTTCAATATCGCTGACTAAGTTTTGCCAATTACGCAGAGGAGGGGTAATTTTGTTAAAATATTTCTAATAAAATAAAAATAATAAAATAAAAGTATAAATAATAAATTAATCGCAGTACTTCAATTCTGTATTCCTGATCCGTTCAAATTTTGTGTACTGGGCCATTTGCGCTGAAAAATAAATCCTATAAGCGATTCGGGATAGAATCTTTAATAGAATTACGAAGAGAATTCTTTGAAGGTCACGTGCTTTGACTACGTGCCAAAGAGATTCAGACGGTCTGCCTACAAATTAGCATACACACGGATACTGTATGGATTCTGTGATGATTTAATATGAAATAGGAGTTATACCAGAATTAATATATTTTCCTAATATAATTTCAGCATTTTTTGTTTGTTTATTTTGTGTTTGCTTTTTTTTCATGAGCGTTGGGAAACATTGAATCTTTTTGCTAAATTATAGGATCTTCCAAGTATCCAACGGACGTTATTGCTTTTTTTTTTAGCTGAATTTAAAAGCTTCCATTCTCTTTTATTTTATATTGATTCATCGACGCGGAACTATATCAATTAAAAGTTATTCTCGAATTAATTTATTTTTCCGCTTCGCAGAGATCTTTTTGTTGAATTATGAAGTATTGGTCGTTTAATTTCTTTTTTATTTAATTCATCCACGCGAAACTCTGTAAGAAAAATTCTGTTACCATTCGGACTGTATTGTCAACTGATTCATGAGTTGTTTTTTATGCTATTAATTTAGAATACTTTAGTTTTTGCTAAAAGGGTTCTTTCTTTTTCGTACTTAATTTTGTAATTGAATATTTATATATTTTATACTTTTCTTAACCTTTCTTATACTGAAAGGATACCTTTACTTAAATATTTGTATTCATCAATTCAGCCTTTTTTTTTTATTTTGTATTTAGCAATGTATTTTTTTTCTGTTAGTTGATTTTGGATTATTTTGCTGGGGAAAAAACGAAAGTAATTGTTAAAAATAAAGTTATTAACAAAACGAAAGTTAGTGTCAATTGATTCATCAGTTCTGTTTCTCATGCTTTTTTTATTTCTTACGCAATCTGCCATTGGGCATGAGATTTTATAGGGGAGAGTGAGGTAAAAGATGGTACCTTGATTTTGGCTTTATTAATTCTCCTTCTTAGTGGACAAATTCTGAATTATATTCTACGAGTGAAGAAAAAAGAATGGTCATAGTTGCCATGTTGTTGCTGAATTCACTTCGCCTGTGAAGGTTTATTTGTTTTATGACGTCAACTCTCCATTGTTCGTTTCTTTTTAAATTATCCCTACTTCTTAATCATCACAATTTTAGAAACTATATTTAGTCCGGCTTATACTATCTTTACTAAGGATCTATATCCTAGCAAACAATAAAGATTTAGTAAAATAATTGCGTGGTTCTGCTTCGTTTTTTATAATCTCTGCACTCGGGGTGAAACCGGGTACTTCTAGTGGGGTAAAACCGGGTACTAGGGGAAACGGTGGATTCCAGACCCAAGAGGAATTTCTAGGATTGTGAGATAGTTGGTAGTTTGTGAGGGCCATTCCTATTTGACTTTTGAGTCAAATGGATCTGATGGAAAGCATTTCCAATTTATTACGATTTCCGATATTTTCTTTTTTGTGATAATTTCAAATAATACAAAGAATTATTTTAGTCTAAATTTAAAAAGGAATTGAAATTTATTTATTCCATTATTTCCTCGCTTGCAAATAAACGATTTTTATTCATTTTTTTCTCATATAAAACTTAAAATGAATGAAAAATAAAAATCTTTTCCTCGAAGTCTTTGCAATCGTTTGGTTTTACTTAACAAATCGTCATTTCGACTGAGTTCGTCTCTTAGCTTGAATTTTAAAGAAAAAAGAATTACGTAGAATACATTTTTCTTCTTTTGGATTGGATTCTTTTTCTTCTTATGCTTTTGGATTTGGATAATTAAAATAAGGAGAACCCAGTAAGTCTATTAAGTTTTTCCAATTTCTTGTTTTGTACAACATTTGTTAGTTTCTTACATTTCATTATATCGCTATTCTGTTCTTTTGTAATTTCCAAACCAGCAGTGTTTCAATGCGCTAGTGATATTACTAGGTTCCCTGCTTCATTCCTACAGCTATTATCACTAATTTAGATACGAATTTTGGAAATATTTTTAAATGGATTGTCTTTATTATTAAATTTTCAACTACAGTAACTATCGTTAAATCTTTAAAAAATGTCTTTTTTCTTAAATTGTCAATTATTATAACTATTGTTAAATCTTAAAAAAATTGCCTTATTATTAAATTGTGACATAAAATAAAAATTCATGCTACTCTTCCACTTAAAATCTAGTTTTCCCTAATGTCCCATAGAATTAACATGTGTACCCAGTTTTACCCCACTAGCAGGGTAAAACCAGGTGATTTAACTTTTTCTACAAAAAAATATTAGTAAAAAAAGTAGTAAAACTATGATTTTTCCTGAAAGATATATTGAACTCTGATAAATAATGAATATTTTAGTAAAAGTTGGCAATCTTTATGTCGAACAGTTTATCTCCAAGAAGTCTTCAAACCTTAGGTACCCGGTTTTACACCACTTTCCCCTACTACAACATTCGTTAATAAATCTGTGAAAATCAGATCTGAGATATTGTTGGCAAGCTGAAAGCCCGTCTGAAAGGGCACAAACCTTCTAGTTATTTTACAGTTAATAAAAAATATTTCTTCTTATTTTGAAACTCTTAAATTACAGTCACCGTCGATTCACATACGTTTCCTGCTTTCTCCTTTCTTCTTGACTTTTATGCGATGGTAATCTCATAGGGTCTTAGAACATATTTACATTCTAATGTTTTTTGTACCACTACTTATATAAACATAATTTCTTTTGAGTTAGTAAGATGGAATCCTATTTTTAGCTTGCGGTAAGGATTCGATTAAATGCGCTATTCCCGCCAAGATCAGCTCATAGAACAATCGAGGTTACTTCAAACAGTGGGACAACTTACTGTCAGAATTCACAGGCTCGTGAAGGATTACTTTGACTATGTGCTGTTGCTAGAAATTAAGTATATCAGTGGGAAAGAAGGCAATTCAATCGAACTGTAATTAAACGTTGAAGGATTTGTGCCGAATGCAAATAAATATTTCTCTTTTATCACACATATAAGAGCATTCTTTGAAAATAAAGCAGTGATTTCACTCAATTCGATTTCAGTCATTTAAATTATTTTTGTTTAAATATAGAATTAGTTCTTAGCAGTGGTGAATACAGGGGGGGCTATCGGGCTGCAGCCCCCCTAAATCCAAAGTCTTGATTTTATTTAAAATCACTACAACTGTTTGTTCTTAATTTTCAATTAAAAAATAATAAAATCGTGATAATATTGCTTTCTGGCTTGACAGGCTCGAAAATGTTCCTACGTTTCTAGTTATTCTATTTGTACTTGTAGCTTTGACGCGGTCGAAAACATTTTTTGGCTAGTTATTTCATTGTATTTTTTATTAAATTATCGAAAGTATTGTAGTGTTCTTTATGATTCTTATTGTCAGGTGAGGAAAGTCTGTAAAGTTAAAGTGTTTTGGTTTACATAAGCAATGAGGTTTAACATTCATCAAGACGATACAAAATTTTTATGACCTCAGCCCCCCACCCCCAGACCCGAATCCTGGATTCACCACTGGTTCTTAGTTGATAAGAGTCTTCATCAAACCAGAAATTTGAATTCACTGTAGAATTATTTTAATAACTAGAATAATAACCTTCCCAAAACCACAAAATATTATTTACTGCTATTTTTGACTCAAGGATTTACACTATGCACTTTTTCAAGAGATGCAAAGAAAAAGTATTGTAATCGTCAAAAAATTTGAACTCGTGATTTTGACGAATCTCCACGTTTTAGACCTCCCTGAGTCCGAAAAACACAATTTTGGAATTATGTGTGTCTGTGAACACGATAACTCGAAAACTGTTAGAGCTGTAGGGCTGAAATTTGGTATATAATTTTTACACATAATTTGTAGGTTTCTATGAAATTTTGGACAAAATCCGTCCACGGGAAGTCTGTCTATCTGTCTGTCCGTATTCATGTAAACACGTAACTCACAAACTTAAATAGCTAGATGGATAAAATTTCGTACACAGATTTATCATCAGAAATGTAGATCCGTATCAAAATTTGGACCAAATATGTCGAAGGGTTGACTGTCTGTCAGTATGTATAATCGCATACTTCTGAAAACGATAACTTCTAAAATCAAAGACTTAGGTAAATGAAATTTCGTATGTAGTCTTGTAATCCTAATTGTAGATTTTTCTCCAATTTTCGTTTAAATCAGTTAAAAAAAAGGCTTTGAAATTGCATATTTGGTTTCTTCCCCATTCTACGAAGCATACCAGCGGGAGTGTTCTCCCCTAAACTTTCTCGTTTACTTCCCCAGAAAGGTGTTCTTTCTGCCCCCCCCCCCCGCTCGGATAAAAACAGTCGAACCTACTGTTACCCACAATCCTATGACTATCAGAAGGTTTTATAGTGATTGAAAAATATTTAGGTAAAGAATCAAATTCAAAGAGATGCATACCGATTTTCCTATCTTGCCGTCTCAAGGACAAACTGATGTAATTAGCTCCATAGCCTTCGCGTGCACAGAAGATTGCTTCCAGTACGCATGCGCGTGGAGATAACGGATTCTTTTCAAAAGTAAATTATACAGACCGACAGACAATCAACCATTTCACGGATTTGGCCCAAAATTTTATACGGACCTATATTCATGACGATAAAACTCTGTACCAAATTTTATCCATCTAACTATTCAAGTTTTTGAGTTGTAATGTTAACATGACCGCCGACATACAGACAGACAGACTTCCCGTTGACAGATTTTGTCCAAGATTTGAAAGAAACCTACAAATTATATTTAAAGACCACGTACCAAATTTCATCCCCGTAGCTCCAATAGTTTTTGAGTTATTGTGTTCACAGACACACAGACAGACATAATTCCCAAATTGCGTTTTTCGGACTCAGGGAGGTCTAAAACGTGGAGATTCGTCAAAATCTCGAGTTCGAATTTTTTGACGATTGCAATACTTTCTCTTTGTATACTTCGTATACGAGAAAGTAAAAAAGCCGCGAACGCTGGAATGTTTTCTCCCACCAGTGTTACGGAATACCGTACGTTTCTGGAGCTCGGTATATTTTTTCCGCACCCCTGTTAAGCTTATGCGAGAAAGTTTCGGGGAGGCTATTCCCGCTGATTTACATTAACAGTAGTCCTAGCGGATGTTCCTCAGTATTTCTCTGCTCAATTGTGGCTGGCATGATGTATTTATAATACAGAGGTGCGAATAAAATTTAAAATCTGAGTTATCTAAATTGTCTTAAGTGATGTCTAAAATGAGATAAACTTTATAAAATTAGGCTTGAATACAAGAAAAAAGATTGTAAACTGGAAATCATGATTTTTCCCTCCTAACATAAAAATTTGCCAACATAGCTGCACAAGAAAGCTTTTTTAACCGTGTATCAAAAGGTAAACCATCTGGAAATGATGAGCATTTTTTTTTTGGTAGCGCTGTTTTCTTATTTGTGAAATGTAAAGATGTAATCCCTCTTCAAGAAACTTAAGAACAAAGAATAATTTGGAAATCTTCAATACCACTGGAGTAAAACAAAATCAGCAAGACCTATTTATTCCTTTTTAATATTACTTATTTTTAGAAGGAGGAAGGCATGTAGTCAGTGACATATTAATTTGATAGATAGAGGGTAAACCTGGTTTAGCATAATGCCGTATTAAAGTATTCTGTATGTTGGATGTCAAACATGTGTTTATCTCCTTGACACCAACACTTGCAAAGCAACAACAGGAAGAAAAGCAAAGGCGGTTTATTAACGTGATAACATTTTACAACAGAGCGAGTTAACAACATCAAGTTCGGTATATCTATCATTCAATGCCCACAAAGTGATCATGGCGTTGTCATTAATTTCAACAAAACTCCTGTGAATCCTATTCCTTCACACTGTATATGATCTATGATAAAGGCCATTGATACACTTGCCCAGAATTTAATTTGAAGCACCAATAATGGACCTTATGCATGTGACGTCACATCCTCCGACACGTGACCTGCCGGATATTAGGTCAGTCTTTAAACGCTGATCCGAACTGCTTTTATTTCTAGTCGCTTATAGGCCGATCTGTTTTTGTTCCTCCACAGCGTGTTTTTATACTCTCGAACCCAAAGGTGCATAAGGTTCAATGGATATTTAGAAATAACTACTTACTATTTAAAAGAATTTTTTGTTTTCAAGTAAGAATCTTTCTGTAACCCTAAATGCTTAGAAATATGTATTGCGTTCATTGACTGTTCAAGCGATTACTTTGTAGTTTGGTACGCATTGTATATCGTTTTAATGTTAGCTTGAGTTATCGATTCTAACGCCAATATCATATAGTACATGTATTCGTTTTTGAATTGAATTTTAATAATATTTGTAGCTGAATTCTGTTCCTCTGAATTTTGTGTATTTATTGAAACCTCGTGTACGTCGTTTGCCTTTCCCCAATTCATTTTAATGTTAAAAAAACCTTTCAAAGGTATTAGATCATCGCTTTAAAACCTACAGTAAAAAAGTTTTAAGGATCTAAATTCGGTTAAAGGCAATTAATTACAATCTAAAATCAAATGTCACGATAATCAAATATTATTATAATTATTTCGGAACAAAATTAAAATGAGAGTAATTCTTATCAAATTTCTAAAAAGAGAAAGAAAAACCAAGATTTATTGCGATAAGACTATTCAAATTAATTTCTATCAATTGTTATAAAATGATCTAAAATATAGCAGTGTATTTAATAATGAGAACTGATTTTGTTATGTATAAAAAATATAAGGAAATATAAGAATATAAGAAATATAGATTAGAAATATCTAATTTATATATGGTTACTCAAGAAAGATGATAGCAGTAATTAAAATACTATAATTATCATTGCATGTTGTTCAATTATTTTTTTTTAAAGTTAGAATTTCTAAAATTTTAAAATTTATTAACATTGTTTTGAAATTATAAGCATCGTAATAAGCTAAAATTATTATGAAACTACATTAAAATACAACCCCAGTCAATCGAACTCAAAGGGGAGGGCGCTTCGGATAAGCGATTTCTTTGGTTGCCGCGAACATACCTTACTATTTTGCATCTAATTCAAATGTAATTCTGAAATGTTTTGAGTGTAAAACGAATTAAAACCCTCTTGTAGGCTACACTTATGTTCTTTGTCTGCTAACCCTTCGTCGCTTGCAATGCGCCCGACAGGCACAGGTAAACAGGGCTCAACCAAAGTGTACGGACGGCGCCAAACTTTATATTTTCTTGGCGAACAATCGCTAAATGTGGTAAGCTAATGGCGGATCGTAACATGACAAATGGTGGCTGGCGACGTTTGGCGAGTTTTTTCATGATTTGGCGCCAGTTGGCGAGAGATGTACCGTACACTTTGGTTTTACCGGTAAACAGTATCGTAATTAATATTGTTAATACCCATTATCTTTAATTTTAGCATTCAAAAATTAATCACTGGCCCTCTTGGGGAGACTTGAAAGGAAAAAAAGTGGGGATATCGTCACAAAAAAAGTCTTGATTTCGCGATTATTTCCGTGCAGTACAGTAAGTGTTTTTTATCGGGGGGGGGGGGGGGAGCTTTGCAGTTTCAGAGGCATTTCGGATAACCCGGGTTTCGGTTAACCCAAATTCAGTTAACCGGGGTTTTAATGTACATCTATACCATTATACATATTTTATGGTTGAAGTAAGAAATTTATCTCATTTTGAATCAAGATTCTTCCCCCAAGTATGTCGTTTGGGGCGATCTCTTGAGCGACATAGTAAAGAATTTTACTTTATTTGGTGTCGTAAAACGATTTGTGTCTTTAAGCCACTGCTCAGATCATACAGATTTATTAGATAAAATGCGTTCAAACATTATTTTATTGGAAATGAATTAGTCTCCAAAAGTTGATTTTTTCATGAAAATAATAAATTTTCCGTGTCTCTTCCTTAACTGTTCCATTTGTCCTTCCTCCAATAAAATAAAAAAAGTACGAGTTTTCCGTTTCTTGAGTCTATATTTAGAAAAAAGTTAGCGTTTCTAATCAAATCAAGGCCAAGGCTGCAATTATGCAGATGGGGCCATAAAAATATCATCAGCGGAGTCTAGACACTCGAAAGTAAAAATATATTAAGTACAAATTTACACGTTAGCGCATGATACTACTTCTAAATCCTCATGCGTGAAAATTGAAACAAAATGTAATAAAATATTTCTCTTTCATTCGAAACACGATCCTTGAATTTTTTTTTTTCGAAGTCAAAAATATGGCATATTTTTTAATTCTTTTGTCTATTTTACTGAAAACCAGGCCGAGTACAGGCCCGCCGGGAGAGGGCCAAAATACCCAGATCCCGCCTACCCAGGACGAGGAAAAATTGGGGAACCAGAGGTCCAATCTAGGAAACCGGTTTCCTTGATTGAACCGATGTCATATTTTTTTAAATCCCTTTTTTCCTAATTTAAGGTGTACTTCATAAAAGAAATTAATTACACTGTTCTGAAGATAAAATAAGCTACAAAAAATTTTCACTTCTTTTTTTTCATTAAAATTACTTCTCCATCACTGTACATTAAGAAATATTCAGGTGGTCCAAATTCGGCGACTCTTCCATATCCTGATCCTAATAAATTCAGTATGTTCGAATTTATATTTTATTTAGACGTTTTCTGAACAGCCAATTTTAAGAACGGAGAAAACAATCATCTACGTATAAATTAACCTATTTTAGCAACTTTTTTTCTTCAGAAAGCATTATTTGAAGAAGAAATAAAAAATTTTCAATTTTTTTAATTAATATCGGGTACTTTCCATTGTTGTTGTAATAACTATTCCTCTGCCACAAAAAAGAAAAGAAATGAAACTATAGACAAAGGAATAGTGATGCTTTCTTTAAAAATGCTATTAATAACTATGGATGACTAATTTCGAACCATTCTGTAATCACAAAAGCATTGTGTTTGGATACCAAACGATAAATTACGCAATCGACCGCAACAACTACATTTCATCCTTCTCCTACGATTTGGAAAAAAAAAATGAACAAAAAGAAATTATGGGTAATAAAAATCTAAGCTTCAGACATGCTCGGGGAAATAAACCGTCCTTCTTTGAAAAATAATTATGTTCTCCAAAGAGTCTTAATGACTAAATAAATCGAATCCAAGGAAACCAACTGTGAAGCTTAAGAAGCTTATGTCAATCTTAATAAATAATGTTACCGTTACGCATCTGTTTGTTTTTATTGTCTTTTATGAGCTAATAATCCTGGAAGCATCCTAATGTGTACAAACGCGCTTCAGAATAAAAAATAAAAATGTAATGATGACATTTGTTCTTAATTTTGACATCAAAGGA
>BGPR01000451.1:594178-605894 GCA_013235015.1 Araneus ventricosus
TAACCTGCGTCAAGCACACAATAACAAAGAAGACTTACAATAAAACTTAACAAGAGTCTAAAGCAAGCAGGCGGAAAAAAATGACTTTTCACCAAGTTCTAAAACACTCGCTTTTCCAGATTCTGGTTAGAATATCAAATACAAGCTGCAGACGATAATAAAGCAGAACGTTTCGAGATGCGCTTCTGAAAACAATGAATCAACCCAAGTGCATCGCTATGATGGATGGCGTTTATGGCAACTATGTTGAGAGTACGTGTTTTATATGTCATCGTATTTAGTTCTAGCCGACTAACTTAAAAAATCATAGCCTTTTGCGTTAGACACATAGTTTTCGATTATTTTCTAATTTCTTTCTTTAAAAACCGAATTTCGATTGATACGTGTAGGACAATATACTGAGACGAAAAACCTTTTCAGTAAAATGATAGTATTTTTAGAAAAAAATCGTTTGCCTTTATTCCCTTTATTAATGTTTGTTATGTTCCTTGGAAACGAGAAAAGTAACGAGTGACTCGTAAATATAAAGACATGATTTTTTTTCAGAAAAAGAAATTAAAGTTTAAAATGTGAACATCTACGAACTTAATAATCATCATAGAGGGAAAAATTCTTATTTTAAGAAATGTGCACGGAAGAAGTATTTTTAAAATTCTGAAATATTATCATATATAAAATGTAAAATGTATGCAATTTCAACGCCATTCTTTTAACCGATTTAAACGAAAGTTGGAGAAAAATCTACAATTAGGGTTACAAGAATTTTGATACGGACCTACATTTCTGATGATAAATCTGTGTACGAAATTTTATCCATCTAGCTATTTAAGTTTTTGAGTTATCGTGTTCACATGAACACGGACAGACAGATAGACAGACTTCCCGTGGACAGATTTTGTCCAAAATTTGATAAAAACCTACAAATTATGTGTCAAGATTACATACCAAATTTCATCCCCTAGTTCTCATAGTTTTCAAGTTATCGTGTTCACAAACAGACATAATTCCAAAATTGTGTTCTTCGGACCCAGGGAGGTCTAAAACGTGAAGATTCGTCAAAATCTCGAGTTCGAATTTTTTGACGATTACAATATTTTCTCTTTGTATACTTCGTATACGAGAAAGTAAAAAATTACACATAAAACGCGCCATGCTGTGGAGATATATGAGTAACATTCTCGTTGGCTTATGACGTATTCAAATCTTGTTGGATTAACTCTCTGACTGCATATCCCGTGATTTCCGCGGGCTGACAGCAAGTATTTTCTGCTGCATCCTGCGATTTTCACAGACTAATGTGTTTTCTTAGTACTTTTAAAGCGTTAGATCATATTATATTAATAAAGCTTTGCATAAATAACAACTCGCTTGGCTCAACGGTATTTGAACTCGTTTGCAAACGTTGCATCTGAATAGTGATTTTAAAAAATTACACAGTCAAAGGGTTAGTGGTATTAGAAAATTTTGTCAGGTATGCTATTAGCTCAATTCTGTTTGAATTTTAGCTTGCTTTCGAACAATTTTGTTCCATTTCTTTCAGTTCTCTGGCGCTAAAAAATCGCCATCCTATAACAGCTTAAACGGCGAGTTAAGTACTGTATTACCGCCACGAGGAAAACTCTAGACACCAGACATGCCTGCGGCGGGTGTTATGGAAACGGGATATTCCACTGCATTTTGGGGGTGAAGGAAAGGGGTTTATTTCATTTGGCTCAGATAGAATCGACGGAAGTCTCGTTTCGCTTTGTACTACGGTCGAAAACGATTTCTCGCTTTACTCAGTGTTCTTAGTTCGCCAAATGTTGCGGTTGATTTTATACCCGTTTACCTCCTTTCTTCGACTCGTCTACTTATGGCAGCCCTGTCCAGGATTTTTCTCATGGCGGTAGGACAGTATGCATTATTATGCCTCTTCACGATAATCATGACCTAGGTCTAAAACTGATTCTGGATGTGGGTTGCTGGACGGCATAATGACGTCCGTTACAGTGTCTGACGTTAGTAACGGAACTCTACTGAATGAGTCTTAATATTCAGACATGAGTATATCACCTGGTAGAAATAGAATACCATATTTAGAAAGAAACTTGTAAACCAGCTGATAGCTATGCGTAGTAAAAATATTGATCAGTGGCTTCTCATTGCAAAGGAGAGTTCTGTGCCTCATGAAAAATTAGTTGGTCCCCGTGCAGTTGATCCTTCGCAAAGAGGTATGACCCAGCATCAGAAGAATGATGGTTGACAAGTTACCCTTCTCAACACGCCACCCCGGGAACCGGCGCTCCAACAATGAAGAAGCTTCTTAAGCCTTTCAAGTTCACTACATGTTTCGTTTCAAAAATTGCTAAATTTATTTAAAAAATGAATATTAGACTTGTAGCTGATCATAAATATGCAAAGGAAAAAAAATTCAGCATTTTTTATTTTCAAGAAATTTGGGGTTTCACAGTGGAACCAATGAACGGTAACGGGCTATTTTTCCTCCGAATAAGTTATCATCGAAATGCAATTTAAATTATGTATTTAATTTATAAGCATACGTGAGTATTCAGGATATTCAACCTTTATAAAATTCAGTATTACTTTCGAAGGTTCAGTTTTAAAAAATAGCAATTTGTGCATGAACCTCATCATTTTGTTTCCTTTAGAGATCGAAAGCAATTTAGCTCTTGCAACGCCGATATCTTTGTGAATACTAACGGTATTGAACTGGAATTTTTATATAAGTTGGCCTATATATCTGGCTCTTAAGTTATGAAAGAAAAATGACGCTACGTTTCGCTCATGCGCAGTAAAAAAAAGCTCAATGTGTGGTTTCACTACGAAACCAATGAACGCAAAAGGGTTAAGTCCAAGAACCTTACGGTCTGAGGGATGTACTGTAAATTATATGACTAATTCTAATCGACACAGCGATCCAAATTAAACTGTTTTCTCATTGCAGCCTAGAATTTGGATTAATTTAATCTTTCTAGCTTATGTAGTTTATGTCCTCTAGAGTATGCAGGTTAATCCTTCCAGTATATGTTTTACCGTATTAAATAATCAGTTTTCCATATAATTTTCAATATGTTGTACTAGGCAACGTTCTTGAAGTATTTCAGTCTTCTATGACGCCCATGTTTGGCTATGATCTTTTAGAAAATGTTACCCGTTTGCCAAAAAATTTGTCCAGACGATGGCTGTTACACCAAAACCAACTGCAATCCATCGCAATCTTCTCTCCGCCGAGTATCGTCTTGGTCTTCGAGGCATTTTCAGACAAAAATAATTATATGATAAAGAAAAAAAAACTACTAAACATCTGTTCGGCGCTTCCTTTTTCTCAACATATCTCAAATACAGACAAATGATTCGTGTTAAGGTCTCCGAATATCACACATCTTATCATTTGAAAGTTCAATGTTAAGCGGTATCTGTGAAAGGGTGGTAAAATGCAGTTATCTTCCTTTTCATGTACTTGACTGCGCAGCTACGCAATTGTCGGTAAATTTTTTTAAAAAATGTCTAAGAATCATTCTTTTATTGTTTTGTAAGAACCTAAAATTTCGGAGCATTCTTCTTGACTAGAAGCTTCGTTTATATTTTTAAATAATAAATACATTTCATCTTGATGATCCTCTGACGATTCATTTTGATTTTGATGATATAATAAAATATCTGACTTTTAAATATATGAAATAAAGGTGTTTATTACCAGGTGTGAAATACTACGAGGAGAAATCCTTAGTGTCTGCGTTTATTGAAACTTTCTTTCAAACGTATGATCGTCTTTATAACTTTGAGAAACACTTTTTCAGCTCCATGACACAAAAAAAAGTGACTAATAATTTTATTTACTGAACTTTATTCAGCCACAGCCATGAAGTTGTCAAGGAAATTCCAAAATATGAATAACACAATGATCAGGGCAAAATAAAATTCTAATTAATCTGTTTGATAGGCTCATTGCTTGGATAACGTCAGCTAATCGACGAATAATAGCAACAAATAATTTGTCCAAATAATCCAGCTTAACTGTTATTCTTCCAGATAACTTGCTTCTTTAAGTGTACTTATAACTTACTGAGCGAAGCGAGGTCTACGTTTTAACTCGGCCGTTCAGCATTTCGTATGTCTATAAATTTGTTTGTGACGCAACCACGACCAAACTCGCTGTTTGATTTTCTTCGAATTTGGCAGAAATGTTCCTTGAAGCAATAAAAAACTATGCACATGTAAGGATTTTTATTTTTTGAATTCCTTTCAAGAGGGTAGACGCTTAACTGATTTCAACGTTTTTTCGAGTTTGGCATAATTGAAACATTTTGGTAAAGGCGAGGCTTGTAATAGTAATTTTATTAATACAATAAAAGCAGATATTTAATTGTAATTTTGTTAATACTGATAAGGCAGATATTTAATTACTTAATTTTAATTTTGTTAATATGATGAAACAGATATTTAATTGTAATTTTGTTGATAATGCTGAAAGCAAAGATTTGGGTGAATAATTCGCATTCAAAAAAGAGATAAAAAATCATAGTTTCATGTTGACAGTTGTTTTTTCCTGTTTCTAATCATGTTTTTCTCTTTTCTTGAAAGTTTTTGCAGCGATTCTACCAAACAGCTCATGTTAAAAAAATTTGTAGAAGATTATCTGTTATTTAAGTAACGTTTTTTTTTGTGTATTTATCACGACAATTTACGTATTGTTGTGATAAAATACAAATATCATTATTTCGTCAAGATACTTCTTCCATCTTCAGATGTTTTTGCTACTCTTAAGGTTATGATAGTTGACCGATCCAAGCGATCTCTGTTTCAACTCGACCGTTCACCACTTCGTCTGTTTGTAAATTGGTTTACTACACAGTCACGACCAAACGCGTTGTTCGATTTCCTTCGAATTTGACATAAAGAGTCCTTGAGGTCATAAAAAACGATGTATTTGTAAGAATTTTTATATTTTGATGCCTTTTCAAAATGGTGGCTGTTTTAAAGATTTCATTGTGTTTCCGAGTAATGGAGAGTTAATGGTACCATTAAAACATTTGAATAATTTTGGTATTGGCTATATTTAATTGTAATTTGTGTTAATACAAATGACCGTAGACATTTAATTGTAATTTGTTAATATTTATAAAAACAAAGATTTGTGTAAATAATTCGCAATGAACAATAGAGGGAGAGAATTATAAGATCATAGTTCCATGTTGAGAGTTGTTTTTTCCTGTTTAGTTCCCTGGACTTTGAAATACGTTTTCCCACGATTCTAGCCGAACGGTTCATGCTCTAAAAATTTGATAACCATCTCCACTCTCGAGCTTAGAATTTACTCCACCTTTCCTGTACATTTTTCATATAACTTTATTAAATATTTGTTTCATAAATACAGGGAATCAAATGTGTGTATAATATAGGTGTTCAATATTGTACATTGATTGGTTTAAGATTGTAAATATAATTTTGTAAGATAGTGTATTCATGGGGGAAAAGAAAGTACCTCCTCAAGAGACAAATTATGATGTCTGGTGTTCCTGGAAATAGCGTTGTCGCTAAAATGAGTGACAACATGGGATAAGTCATTAAAAACTGCGATGAAGAACAAATCTTAGATTTATTTTGTATGGGGACGCGCGGTCTACTGTTCACAGAACTACTGTCGTGGAGTTTTTGATTTTGAAATTATCAGAAGAATTATTAACAGATTGTTTACATTTAGTACTCTACACCCGATCTTGCAATCAAATGCACCCTTACAATAATTTCATCACTGAAATTAATATTTCCCCAAATTACCAGCATATGAATATCTAGATTAAGATGCTTGAAATCCTTTGATAGATTTAAGAGCCTTTAAAACACTACTAATCAAATCATTAGATTAAGTAATTTAAGAATTTCAATTACAAATTTACACCTTCAAATATTTTAGAAATTTCAATATTTAAAATGTCACTACACCTGTTGCCCATCAGATTCTCAAAATTCATTGCTTACTAACTTCAAGATGAATTTCTACACATATCAGTAATCTTAAAATCTCATATCTTTAACTTCAATTAACATCAAACAAATTCATAAACCATTAACTAATACCTCCACTTGATGAATCTCTTAGCAACACTACTAGTTAGTCCAGAGAATCGTTAAACTGCAATTAAGATAATCAGCACTCTCGGTAGACAACTCTAGATGATGGGTGAGTAATGTTAAACTATAGTTATATTGGATAATCCAAACAAACTGTAGCTATAATTGAAGTTTCATCCAGATAAAGCCAAATTTTAAATTTGTTTATAAAAAAATATTAAACTAGAGCAACTGAATGGCAAATCTTACACAAACACGTGACTAGGGCTGGGCGATGATCAGATTTCAAGATCGCGATATATCGTCTACGATAAATCGGTATTTCTCGACATATCGAGATTTTATTATTTATTTATTTGAATTATAAACCGCCTCTTAACACAATGACTAATCAAAATTAATCAAAATGAAAGCAATTTTCAGTTTACATTTCATTTGAAACAATAAACAAATTTTTTGCCTTTTCTTTAATAAAATAATAAAAAATAATGGTATTAGTCTTTTCATTAGAGTATACAATGTTGAACTAGCAGTTCGTTTAAGAAAAGTTGGTACGTCTCAATCTATCATAATATTTAATACCGTCATTCCTTAAAATAAAGAGTGATTTTTAAAATTTTAGCTTCAATAGTGCTTATTTTTTTTTAAACATCAGTTTATTGCATCTTTCACAGAAGGAAAAAAAAAACATAGAATACCTTTAACAATCTAAATTGAGTAGTTTCAAATAAATTCTGAATTAAAATTTTTAAGTTATTAAAAATTAATTCACTACTTGATAAACTAAAATTTAATTTATTTTCAGAGTATGAGCCGATAATTTAATACAAAGAGGCAACTAGAATTGTTCGGAAAGTTTACAGAAACAGGAAATAAAAAGATAAATCTTAAAAATAATTCGTTTTAATGTATTCCAAAATCCAAGGGAAAATTATGTAAAAGAAAAATAAAGAAGAAAAAAAACACCTCTTACGGAAAGATTTATTATGGCTAATGTAACCCAACACAGGTGCATATTTACGGATCCTACTATGGTTTGGATTGAGGTCGCTTTTCATTGGCTCTCAGCGTCACGTGACTTCGCGTGCTTCTGAATGATGTCATAGGAGCGCGCTTAGTTTGGATTTCGATTTTTGTCTTAGCTATTGTATCACGGAGAAACCAAAATTAACTCTATCTTGAATTCATCATTCCCTTTAGAAATATCGAAATAATCGTAATTAAAAGATAATTTAGGTTTTTTCATGATACAATAGCTAAGACAAAAATCGAAATCCAAACTATATCGAAATTGTCAATAACATTTATGAGGATAATCTCTATTGAAACCGGTGCGCAGATAGAACGGGAAATGAAAAATTAAATTATAAATTCAATTAGTTTCAATGTATATGCGAGGAACAAAAGATACGTAGAAAAAAAGAAAGAAAGAAAAACATAAAAAGAAAAAGAATTTATTACAACCACAAGAAACAACATAAATTTCTATTTGGAAAAGTTTGGAGTTCGAGATTTGACAATTTATTGTTCGAAATTTGGCTTCATATCGAGATCATATCGAGGAGATTGTTGATGCTTTTCAATATTGGATATCGATATTTGAGATCGAAGCTCATATTGCGATGATATTGTGGTGTATTGGCCTAGGTGCGACCAATAAATGCAAAGCTTAGGTTGACCTAAGTACTTTATTTCACAGCTTTAATTTAAAGAACAATTCTAGTATAGAAGTCTTGATTAAATAACTATATACAAAGTTCGATCATTGAGTTCAGGGTTCTAGGAAGTTAGAGTGCAATGGAGTCGTAGTCCATAAAGGAAGTAGTTCATCAAAGCTGGATAGTTTCCACCTATCAGCGTGACATACGAGACTACAAGGAGTGCTCGCAATTTGATGAACCGAGAGTTCAGAAAATTGCCGATTTCTCGGTGTTTGCTCCCCAAGTCCGAATTAATGCAGGACTTTAAGTCCGAGCTGATCACACAGCTCTTTTTCGGCGCACCGGAGTCTGAAACCAAGTTCGAGCCTCCTAAACGGTTCTTCACCGCCCTCATCGTTCTCCATTCAGCATTCTGTTTTTATCCCCTACCTCAAGGGGTGGAGCTCCGCCTTCCTTCCACTCTACTGGCTAGTCGTATTCCCGGGTGACCAACGACTAAACTTCCATGTTCCCAGTGGTAAAATCCAACCGTAGGGAAGGTTCTTGGGTTTTGCCACCACCGGGACTATACAGGTGTGACATGAAAGAGTACCGCTAATCTCCTCAAACTCGACCCCATATGCGCTCTCTGGCAGGTATTGATTCCTGTGCATTGTGGTCGCTCTTCTGCGTGAAGCTATTACTCTCGCGAACGTCTCTTTAACGACAACCAGGTGCAGCTGTCCTGTGGTCTGCGGATGACATGAAAGGAACTGGACTCTCTTTCTCGTGGGAACGGTGCTCGAAGGAAGGGAAAACATCACAATATTCAAGGTTTTAGAGTGAGTGAATTTGCGTGGTTTTCGATATGAATTAGCTTAGCTCATTCAATCAACAGATCACCGTAAATCTGACTCCTTTGCCCAGATGGGCGCCAAGGCCAAAAGGGTAGAAACTCAGAATTAATATGTGCGATTTTTTAATCTTTTCTTTAGCATTTTTTGTTTTGTATCTTTTATTTGCTATGCGTTATGTTCTTTCCTAATTTTTACGCAGCTCGTCAGATAAATATTATGAGGGTTTTTTTCGGCATTTTATTACGAGTGCCTTAAAATGAAAAGAATCTGTCTACATTTCTCTATGTAATGCAGCATGCTTCATTAAACGCGTCTTGCATGAGTTTGGTTCTTATACATTTCTGAAAAAAATGGATTACAGGTTCTTTTTGATTTCTAAACCTATAATTAAAAATATTTTCTTAAGTTGTATCGGGTAATAAACAAAACTATGAATATTCTAAATTTTCACTGGTTTATTTAAATTCAAAAGGTTATCAGGTCATGCATCCAAATAAAAAAAGCTTATTTTGTTTAGAGTAAAAAACTGAATAATTTTTTATTTAATCGATATATCTGTTACCGTTAAAGTATATAATGCAGTTATTTCATAGAATACCTAGTTATTCCATGAAATAACTGATCGTGTCCGTTAAAGTGTGTAATATGTTATTAATTTGACACTTTAACTAGTTATTCTATGAAATAACTAGGTATTCTATAAATTAACTAATGAGAGACAGTTAAAGTGTAAAATAAACAATTTATCTAAAATGAAATTAAACTAATGATAGACAATTAAAATGAAAAAGAAGAGATTTATCTAATTTATGCAGCGTATAAATGGTATTTATGGAAACGTACAATAAAATCATTTGTTAGAACAAGGATTACTAAAATGACACTAGGAATTACAAAGAACATTATTTCTAAAACAAAAACATTTTTTGTTGACACACTGGGTTTTACACGAACATTTTTTAAATCCCTGACCAGTACCTAAACTTTGAGCTGTAGCAACCGACCGGAGCGATATTTCTACATCCGGTACTTCTTCGATTTTAATTCGTGCGAGATATATGATATAGAGTATTTTACACTTTAACGGGCTGCAGATCGTTATTCTATAAAATAACTAGTTAAACCATGAAATACAAGAGAGTTTTACACTTTAACGGACACGATCAGTTATTTCATGGAATAACTAGGTATTCTATGAAATAACGGATTTCATACTTTAACGGTAACATATCGATTATTTTTGAAAACTGACATCGAAAAATCGATATTTTTTTTAAACATCGATTATTTTCGATAAATCGAAAATCGGCACGGCCCTACACGTGACACGTATGAAAAAGACGCGAATTGTCTAATTTTATGAATATGCATGTTATTGCAATATGTAAAATTCAAGTATACTTTATAGGGTGAATCAGATCTCATGGGAATGTAGTAGAGTACATTACAACAAACAATTTTGTAAAGGAATATATGGCTGCAAATGACTCGTTAAAGCACAAACACAAGAAGTAGATATGAAAGGAAACATAAATTGCATCGTTAACAACTGATTTTTCACTGTAGGCTTACAGATATTTCTCAAAATTGACTCCTCCAAGCAGGGCCGGATTTAGCACTCTAGAGGCCCTTAGGCAATGCAAGTTCTGAGGGGCCCCCGTTTCCCCACCCCAATTTCCAAAACCAGATATTTTTGTATTGAAACCACGTATATTTGTATTATAAACATATTATTTGTACTTAAAATTCTAATATAAGAATAACTGTCACTGTAACTTGAAGAAGTCCGGGATCGACCTGCCCTAAAGCTTTCAGGGGACTCCGAATATTTACGGATCCTACTATGGTTTGGATTGAGGTCGCTTTTCATTGGCTCTCAGCGTCACGTGACTTCGTTTGCTTCTGAATGATGTCATAGGAGTTTGATTTCGGATTTTTGATGAAAAACCAAAATTATCTTTTAATTACGAGTATTTGAATATTTCTAAAGGGAATGATGAATTCGAGATAAAGACAATTTTGGTTTCTCCATGATACAATAGCTAAGACAAAAATCGAAATCCAAACTAAGAGCGTTCCTATGATATCATTCAGAAGCAAGTGAAATCACGTGACGCTGAGAGCCAATGAAAAGCAACCTCAATCCAAACTATAGTAGGATCCGTAAATATGCGGGGACTCCCCGTTTCCCAGCAGTATTTAAAGGTCCCTTGATCGCCGGCCGTGGCTTGAATTGTCCAGTATGAAATAACCTTCAAAATGAAACTTTCCTCCAATAAAGAAATGGTCGAAGTAAAAATGCGTCAACTTTATTTTCTAAAAGCATCGCAGACATATATCGTTCTTTTCTAAATTTAAGTGCAATTTTTATTTATATAATCTTTATTTATTATGTAGCTAATAAAAACATATCACATAAATAAAAGTTGGATTTGAATTTGTAAAACAACGCGATATAAATATGTAATACGATATAAGTACCTCGCACATACACGCGAATGAAGGTGGGTAACACTCTGTATAAGCAGTTTTAAGTAGCCAATTTTGACAACAAGGTAACGCATTTAATTGCGGGTCACTTCTAACAAAGTTGCTTTTGTTGTATGTGTTGGACGAAACTTCAGTTTTCTTCTTCACATTTACATAATGACTGATATATCTGCCTTTGGTGAAGAAGAGGATTTCAACTGGATTCTTGTTTCGTTATGACGTCATTCCAAAGATGGGAATGTTTATACACCTATATACACCAGAATTGGAATGATGTCGTATTATTATGATGAATTACCAGGATGATTATTATGTGATTAAGTATTCATTATTTTGATATGTTTTCTTTATGAACTCCAGTTGAGTACATTTATCAGTTTTAAATGTTTTTAAATAAAAATTAATTAGTCTTCTCAAAATTCTGGCTCCTTGTTATATCATCGTAAAAACTGCTGCCACGCTCTGCACCACCATCAATATCGCGTATAAAAAATACAAAATTTAAATTTAAAAGTAATTTTGTATAAAATAGTGAAAAAACGCCAAAACTTTTTTAACACAATCTAAATATTATTTAATTATAAGATCGGATACTTTTTAAATTCTGAAAGCAACATATTAATATACTTGCAAAAGGTAATTAACTGAGAATGT
>BGPR01000452.1:9940-102036 GCA_013235015.1 Araneus ventricosus
TAGATTTCATTGAAAATACAAGATTGTGAACATGATACATATATAATTAACATGAGAAATGTTAGTTATATGAGTTTTATTTTTATGTATAATATCCCAGGAAGCAAAGATTTGGTCATTATTAAATTATCATTATTGTATCTTTGTTTTGTATTTTAAATTTATAAACTAATATTTGTTTTCTTTCAGTTTGAAGTTCTAGAATATCAGCTTGGCGAAGCTATTAAGCGAATGTGGGTTATACAAACTCGACTTGATAGACTTGTTTTTAGTCATAAAAAGTAATTATATTTTTCCTTTTTTCTATAGTATGTGTGAAATTTATAGTTTAGAATGACAAAATGTTTCTTCACTTCCATTGTGTGTTTAATTTTAGTTTTTAAAAAATTAAAAATATATAGCCTTCCATTAGGGTGGTCCATAATACAATGGTAAAAAAAAAAAAAAAAGTTTTATGGAGAGGCACCCTTTCTAATTGTTAGACCTATTAATAAAATACTCGTGGTGAAATTTAAGCTCTCTACTCCATTTACAAAGTGGTGCTCAGTGAGCCTTAAATTGTCCTAAACTACCAAGATTTTGACATACAACGTAAAAAATTAAATGTTTAATTTCAGATAGTATATTTATTTTTTATATATATATCCAATACAATATTGTAATTGAAATATAGCAATATTACGTTATAACAGTTTATGGTTGGTTATTATACCAAAAAAAAAAATTATTTTAAAGCTGTGCCAAAGACATGTTTTTTCGTCGATTTTGAAGGAACTGCTTTCCGATTTGCCTCATCAACTTGCGGCAGAAATTGTTTTTATTCCTCATCTTTAGTTATTAATGTATTGAATTGCTGGAATAGTTTAACTCCTCTCTCTGCAGTATCATTTACAACCTGCAATTTTCTTACACGTTCTCTTCCTTGTAAATAACTTGAATTTTGTTTCCATTCTTCAGATGATAAATTTAGAAAAGCATCATCGATATTTAACTTCTAGAACAGCTTACCCAAGCATTCGGTTACGAAATCTGATAATTTTACTTCTTGATATGTTTTTAATATATTACAGTTTCCTCTTACTTTTTGCAAGTCTGGTTTACTTTTTATCATTTTTACCACAGCGTCTTTCTCGGGTGACAGTACTGTGTGTGTACTGAAAATAGTGCAAGTCCTACCAGTTCATCCTCTAAGTACCATAAATGACGTTCTAATATACATTTAGCAGCATTGCTAATTTCAAAGTCAAATAATTCATATTACTTTAGATCTTTCCAAAGTTTTAAGTCAATAAAAGGAGCCTCTGAAGCTAAAGGGGCTGCAGTCCATGTCTTTGTATATATAAGGGCTCCGAACTTTACAAATTTCAAAGTTTAGCTTCCTCCCTTTTAGTAAGGTTCACAACATCTTTTTGGTTATGGGAAAGTTATATTTTGATGCCATAGATCAGTTTAGCCATCCATCTTGCGTGGTGAAGTGGACTTGCTGCCTACCAATGTATCTTTTCTGGAGGTTTCCCTAGAACTGTATTTGTAAGTTCAGTAAGCTCTTGATAGTCCTCTCTTGGAACTTTTACTGTTTCATTTAGAAGATTAGACAAACTGCTAAGTGCTGATTCTTTGAAAGAAACTGGTTCATGTGTGACTTCCAATATTTGAAGTTTTAGACTTTCTTGAAAAGTAGTGGAATTTCTGGAGAGCTAGAAGGACCAAAGCACAAAGTAAATACCTTTGCAAGGATTAATTCAAGAGTATAGTGACGGCATGCCAACCATAGTAAGTCTCGCCTAATCTTGTCTTCTAAAAGAGTACAAGTTCCATTCAAATGGCCAGTATTTATTGAGGTTGTGTCAAAAGACATAGCTATAACCTGGTTAACAAGATCCCATTGCTCCAGTATTTTGTAAATTGCTTCGGCTGCATTTTTTCTGGTTCCAGATAGCAACTTTGGAACTCCAAGAGTTTTTCTTCCACATCTCCAGACACAATAGAATTCTAATAATAATCTGCTGATAGGGCTTGTTCTTAGCTTGCAATATATCGTAATGATTTTTCAGAAGTTGCAGGATATGAAATAATTTGAATGAAGGATTAAAATTGCTATATTTTGCAATTTCAATTGAAAATTTCAGATGATGCATCTTTTAAATTTATCTATATATTTAAGAAATTTATAAAGTTCTGTTATATAATATTTTTCAATACATTTTGATGTGAAAATTTACTGCTGGGTATGTGAAAAGTTCAGAACAAATTTAATTAATTGGGGACCAAAGAAAGTATATTTTGAATTCACATTATTTCTTAATATGATCTGATTCTATTTGTCACGTAGCATGTTAAATCAACTAAGTTTTATTATGCTATTTCATGTCTTCATCAGTAAATGCTTGAAAAGTGAAGATCTTTTGTATGGTGGTAAGTTGGTGCAAGTAACGTAGTTGGTATTCCTACAAGTTCCATTTGAAATTCAAAACTGGCTTGATGTCTGGTATTATGAGGAAAGGAAACATTTTCACAACAATTAACCATACTGCAAGTTTTAGATGTCAAGCTTTAATTGAAAAGAATGACTTGGAAGGGAAATTTCACTCTTCATTTATGTTTTACTTAGGTATAAGCACTTAAAATTTAAATATATATATTTCCATTTACATCCATTACTTGATGCAACCCTTCTTATATATATAAAAGTTTGAAATTGATGGATCATATTCCTTTTTCTCATCTTAATTTTGGTGCAAGAAATTTTAACAAAGTTCTAGTAACCAACCAATTGACTGTTCCATCTGAATACTTAACTAATTTTACATATTTAGTTCTAAAGAAAAGTAATCAATAAAGAAATATTTACTCAAAGATGCACCTACCAGATCAGTGGTGCACAAGCTATGTTCATTTCCTATCCCCTCACTTTGTGTAAAATTTTTTCGTGACCCCTGTGACCACTTTTTTTGAAGAAAAGCCTTATATTTTTTGTCAGATAAATTTCTTTGAATTTAGCGACCCACAAATTTTTTTTCGCAATCCATGGTTTGTGCACCACTGTATCAGATGATAAGGTGGTTAATGCACAGCATTGCCATGACAGAAGGTCCAAATTTGATTCCTGGATAAGCCTTGAGTGTTGTGTACGAGACAGAAGTCTTGACTTCTGCCATCAGATGTCTCATTATAAATAAGAGTAACAGCTCCCTTCGTGGCTCAGAAGAATGCATAGGTAATTGACCAAGCAAAGCAAGGTCTCTGTTTTAACTCAACCGTGCAGCATTTTGTCTGCCTGTAAGTTTTTTTGTTCAACATGTTTGGTCATGCAGTCATGACCAAACATGTTGCTTTTCTTCAAATTTGGCATGAAGGTTCCCCGAGTTTATAAAAAACTAGCAGTACGCACACGGCATTGCCCGTTGGATCGGGACTTCAACAAAATAAAAAAAATCCCACATACAATTACATAAATGAAAGTTTTAATAACGAAATCAAAACAGAAATATATATAATATTGAGTTGGTCCGCCTCTTTTTCCTCTAGACCGAGTACCGTTAAATCCAAAACAATGTTAAAAAATTACAATGTGATATTTATTACACCGCAAGCAAAGTATGAAAGGCAAAGAATTAAGTTAAGACATGATTAAAAATAATAATCGAAGTCATCGAGTAAATAAATCATCTCCTCGCAGAACGCGAAAGTAATGACGTCGCCCTGGCCCGTCAGCCAATGAAATTGCCCGCAACGTTCCGGAGAGCTGTTGCGTTCGGAAGCTTCGCGAGAGGAAAAATATCGTTCAACTACCAGGAAAAAATTAATTTAAAAAAAAACGAAAAAAGATATTTTAACCATTCTTGTTTTAAATCCGACAGAACCGTTGCAGTTATAAGCTGAAAAATTTTCAAAATGATATCTTTATTAGAACATCGGATGCAAGAGTTTTAAGGATTCCAGAAAATTTTATTGTTGAGAAGTGACTATTTTTTAAAAAATTCCCAAAATTCAGTAAATTACGTTAGAAATTCAAAAGTAACTTCATTAGAATGGAAATCATGTGCTCTTTCCAATGGTTTATCTATTTTTTTCATACAATTATTCAAAATCATTCTATTGAGAAATTAGTGCTAAAAATCAACCAAAACAACACAAAACATTAAATAAAAAATTTTCTAGATTAAATTTTAAAATTTCGGCTAAGAGGTGCATTGAGTCACCATTGTGACAGATTCGTTTGGACATCGCAGACACACACACACACACACACAAACATTGCCTTTTATTAGTATAGACAATGTAGATGTAAGAATTTTAAATTTTGATTTTGTTTCAAGATGTGGCCGTTTTAATGGTTTCAATGCTTTGATGAGTGAATGGTGAGTTTAGCACTATTAAAACATTTTAATCATTTTGGTAAAGGTGAGACTTGTAATTTTGTTAATGCTGATAAAAGTAGACATTTAATTGTAATTTTGCTAATTCTGATAAATGCAGACACTTAATTGTAATTTTTTGTTTATACTGATGAAAGCAAAGATTTGTGTAAATAATTTTTCATAAAGAAAGAGAGATAAGACCCTAATTCCATATTAAGAGTTGCTTTTCCCTGTACATATCTGAAATTTTTTGGGGGGAAGGGACGCGAGGTCTACTGTTCACAGAATTACCAGATATTACTACTGATGTGACTAACTAGATCCACAAGATTTTCGCTATGTGATCATAAAAAGCAGGGTCGGATTTAGCCTTTGAACCGCTCCATTCAAAAGGAAAAATTGCACCCGTATGGATCTACAATGCAAGTATTCTGAAAAAAAAAAAGATATATGGTCTTTTTTAGCAAACATCAAAAAAACAGTGTAACTCGGTAATTGACGCAAATATTTATAATAACTTTTCACTTAAAATACTTCATTTAAAAACACAGTTAACGGGAGTATAATTCAGACAATTTTTTTTTTACGAACTTTTAGTTCAGAGAATTCTCTAATTAATTCAGAAGCATCTAAACTGTTACTCGGTTCATACTCAGTTCCTAATATAGTGAGGTCTGACAATCTTGTTTGAAATGTTGATGTTCGCAAATAGTTCTTGATTATTTTTTGTTTGGAAAAATTATGTTCTCCATATGCTGCACTTATTCGAAGAGTTAGTAAAATTATTATAGCAATGCTCAAGTTTGGAGCAAAATTCATACAGACATTGCCTTTTATAGGTATATATAGATTACTGGAGTGCCTTGAAAGTTTTGTGGTCAGTAGTACATAAAATTATATTGTTTTTTAGAATTTTTTCAGAAACTTTTCTAATTAATTCAGAAACTCGGTTGATATTTTTTTTTCTCATTTCGTTTTGACAATTTTGTGCCCCTGGATTTTTTACTCCATGATGGGGCATGGACTAACGGAGTGTTTGTTCGGCCCTGATTAAATGATTACAAATATTTTAATACCTAACCAAGAACTTCTGGATAAACTACATTTTCGGTATACCAATTCAATATAACTGACATTTGATTTTAATTGATCGAGCGAAGCGAGTTCCTGTTTCAACTCGACTCTTCAGCATTTTACCTGTTTGTTTGTGAATTTGTTATGCAGCATGACCAAATGCGTTGTTCAGTTTTCTTCAGATTTGACATGTTCCTTTAAGTAGTTAAAAATGATACATATGTAAGGATTTTTATTTTTTATTCCATTTTAAGATGATAGCCAATTTAATGGTTTCAGTGCTTGGCACGTCAGTGGCAAGTTTGGCTCCAGTAAAGCATTTTTTGCTCTAGTTTATTTTATTTGTAATAAAGAGATTTATAATATGACTTTATATATTTAGAAATTATAACTTGATGTATTAAAATATTTTTGCAGATTTATGTATGAAGATGAATTGAATATGCTGGTGCAAGAAGTTGACAGATGCAGTAAGATTGTATTAATTTGTCTTGTGAAATTAATTTTTTTCTTTTAATTTAAGCAAATGTGTTGTTAATGTTTGCTTTATTTGAATTAATTCTTTAATATCTTCCTGATATTTCATTCATGCATACTATTTTGAATAAACATTTTCATTCTTTCTTTTCTAGAAAAATGCAAATATCAAAAGTAAATATCCCAATTTTTCTAATTCATGATTTGCAGGAGGCATATGTAAAAAGTATACTCCAAATATTTGTAAAAAATAAAATACTCTCTAAAATTTAAAGTGTTTTATTAAGTTCTGCAAATCAATATATTTTTTAAAAAACACACTGAAAAGAATCCATATAAGAAGTTTCGGAATCAAGTTTTATTTTGTTAATATCATAGTTTTTTAGATACTGTAAGATGAGATCAAGAATCAGCATGTTGGTGTCATCCCTCCTAGTGACATAGTTAGGGCGAAGCAAATAGGACATATGCACTGAGCTTCACTCTCAGGAAGCAGAAAACCATGATTTCAGTTAGTTGCTTTTTCAGGGGAAAATATAATTTTTTTTCTCCCCGATAGCTTATGTAGAATGTAAACTTAAAGTATGGAAAGCTCTGATCCCTTTCTACAGCAATACCCTTATAGAAGTTGAAACTGGCTTTGGCACCTTTTTCTCCACCTCTAAATAAAATCTTATTCACTTTGTTTTGCTTATTTTTCATTTCTTTGTTAAAAGACACAGCCTTAGTCACCATTTAACATGTGCACTGCACATTTAGTCCCAGGACCAAGACCTAGTTGCTCCTGCTTCTGGACCCAATTGGTCCTGGGATCACCATTTTAGATTTAAAGAGGATGTCGGCAGTTAGAGTGGGAACAGGACTGAGCATATGTGGTAGGAGCAACTAGGTCTTGGTCCCGAGACTGATTGTGCAGTACATTAAAATATTTTCATTTGTTTGAATTTTTTTCAAACCTAATTGGAATGAATCTCACAGGTTCACTGGAAATTTTTTCCCCACCAAATAATGTTGTTTTATATACTGTTAACAGCATGCGATCAAAGGCACAAAATAACAAAGGGCATGTAAAAAAAATACCCAGATTTTCAAAATCAAGAACTCAAATTAAGCACCCCCCCCCCAAAAAAAAAGTGCTATTCATGAAAATTATTTTCAAGAATTAAGTGAAATACTTATCTCCTGAAAAACTGAGCATTGGCAAGTCCTCAGAATAATATTACATAAAATATGGTACTTGCATTGTAGAAAAAGAGGGTAGGGCCCTAGTTTTGGTGTATGCCCCCGAGTTGTTTCTGTAGGTAGGATTCTGCCCCTCCTTCATGATATCAGTTGTGTCGACTGTATCTATTCACGTGGACCATCAGATGTATTCCTTCTGAATACTTTAATGTACTACAATAAGGAGATGCTTTTTTAAAAAAATGCATATTTAACCTTTCTCTTCTGAGGGAAAATATTCCTGATTCGTTTCTCAAATTTTTTTCATTATGACAATGGGAATACAAAGATATCTGTAATTGTTACTATATTACCTGTAGTTCTATAATTGAATGCAAAATTTTTGTTGAAATAGCAGAAATTCCTCAAACTTTTACAGGGTTGGATGCTGTAAAAAAATTCGTGTTGGCAAGCCGGAAGGTGAAGGTAGATTCTTTTTGTCTGAAACGAAGGGAAAAGAAAATTTCGCCCCTACTGTCATTTTTCTATCTAATTTCATAAGGGTTGGAGTTATGTGAATGAGAGAAAGTGGAAGAGAATTCAGCTGATGAGAGCTTTCTAGTAAGGTTTCAGAAGCTTATATTAAAAAGCAGTGGGTTAATACCCACTTGGATTGAAAATAATTTTTCAGTTCTTAACTGTTACAAAATTGCAGCCATTGAAAAATTTTCGGTATAAAATTGTTTGTTATGAAGTGATTATTTGTCTAATTTGAAATATTTTTCTATCTTCAGTCATAAGGGAGTTATGGAACCCCCACCATTTCCACCCCCTTGAAGCTGGATGGTCCCTATATGAACTTGGCAGAGATTTTCACCCTCCCCACAACATATCACTCATCAGTTAAAATCCAATCAAAATTACCTTAGTTATCGTGTTTACAAGATAACATGGGCATATATAACTTTTGAAAGAGGGATGATTTGTGGTTCTAGAGACCATAATCAGCAAAACAGTGCAGGAATTTTCCCGAAGTCCTGTCGTAAGAACAGTTGCAAAAGGTAGGATTCCTATAAGGCATCTACCTAAGAAATATATTAGTGAAACTACTAAAGATATTAAATTTGACCATTTTATTTTAAAAGACTTTTTCAACCAAACTCCTTTGGACATCTTTGTTGAAATAAGAGCTAGGCATTTTTCTTTTTGTATTTTATTAAAGTTTTATATTTATTTAAGAACCAAAATTGCAAGCTCATACATAAAAGGATTGTTTTCAGTTAATGCATTTAATTTTCATCTTTTTAAAAATGCATAAGAATTCAAATTATGTCTTTAAGTATTTGTGTCTGTTAACATAACACAAATGAGCTTATCCGTATGGTACTATTTTGAGTGTTTTATAGGGCTCATTTATTGATTTCTAGAAAACTAAAGTTTATAAATGAAAAATTTAAAAAGATTATTGTGATATTATAAAAAATAGTGATGCTTAATTTTTCAGTCATTAGTGACATTTTCTTTATCTATTTTAGCAAAAGAATTAAAACTGCTCCAGCTGAAAGATGAAAAATACACCCAGAAGATAAAGGCTGTACTTATTACATTGCTGTTGATTTTATTGTTTAGATTTTTTCTTTTTTACTGAGCTTATTTTGATAGATGCCATGCACCTTTTGTACAACTTTTTTTTATACTCTGCTTTTTATACAACTTTCTTATACTCTATTTATGTGCAAATGCTTTATGTTTTTACAAGTTTTTATGAATTTTCATTCAGGGTTTTACACACGGGTATATATTAATAATGTTGAGTATGCTACAAAAATAAAAGCTTTTGTTTGGATAATTATTTATTTTTGATAATTATTTTGCTAATTGTTATTTATATAGTTTTTTTACTTTATCTTTAATGGATACAAATGTACTGTGGCATGCTTCCTTTAATTTTGCTGCTATGTTGGCTTCATCAATATTTTCAAAACTTCTTTTATCTGAAATGTAGATAAATTAGCATCAAATTTTGATACACAGAATTTTCTTTTGAAAAACAATCAGATTATTAATGAAACTGACATAGTTTAAATTGTATTTCTTTAAATATGGTATTCAAGCAAATATAATTATTACCTCTAAAATTTCTAATAATGTTTAAATTTGAAATTAAAAATAATTAGGATGAACACAATATATTTTTGAGTTTATAAAACTGAACAGAAGGATTTTTTTATTTTTAAAAAGAAATTACAGAAGAAATAGGCTTAATTTTGAGTCTGTTTTATATTTAAAAAGTATCAGTTCTTCCTTCCAATTAAACAAATTTTCTTTCTTAAAGAGAGTTTATAATGA
Organism: Araneus ventricosus; assembly: GCA_013235015.1. Classification (NCBI taxonomy): domain Eukaryota; kingdom Metazoa; phylum Arthropoda; class Arachnida; order Araneae; family Araneidae; genus Araneus; species Araneus ventricosus. The sequence continues at coordinate 19,363 of BGPR01000452.1, forward strand.
AGAAAATAGTGAACACTTTGATTCATTGATCATAAAGGGACTTTGATTTGTAGGATTATTTTATTAAATGGGCCCGACTTAACTAGTTGATTTTTAGCAGCTACATAATTATTCTTTTGCATTGTAAATAATATAACTTAGAAAATAACAGAGCTTAAGAAATATTTTCATATAACTTTATAAAAAGGGTGGATAAATTTTATGAGCACCTTGTGACATTAGCCTTTTAAACATATTGTTGAAATATAGGAATCTTAATGGAAAAGAGGAGAAAAAGTATTTATTCTACATAAAATATGAAACATCATACCTTTAATAGGAATATGGCCGGCTAATTCACAAACTGCTACATTAAAAGAAAGATCGTTTTTCGTTCCTAAATCAAAATTGTAAACATTTGTGTAAAGAATAGAAATATTGTACACATTTTCAATTCATATATATTTGTTTTGTAACATTCAATATGATAGAAAAATAAAGAAAAAATCTAAAATTAATAAGATGAGTTAACTGGCAACACATGTGTTCATTTCAGAAGTTTCTAATATCATGAAGATACTCCTGTACCGTAACTCAATTATTGGAAATCGCTCAACTTACCATAATAAGCTTCTCTAGCCCAAACATATAATCTAACTGATGGTATGCCACTGTTTTCCTTCTCTGATGGTGAAAATCTACTCCCACGAGTAAGGAAGATGTTATGTGGGATCCTTTTTTCAACCAAAAATTCAATGAGGATCATCGCTGACCTGTTTCAGATTTTTAAAAAAATGCACCTTGGTTTCACATTTCTAAAACATATTTCATACCTAACATTGAAATTAAATTTGGAATGAAAAATAAATTCTTAATTATTTAAAATAATAGTTACTAATTATATAAAACTATTAAAAATAATTTGCAATTAAAAATAAACATTGCAAATTTCAAAAAGTAAATATAAACTTGAAAATAAGTGCTTCTTTACCTTATCACTTCCAAAATATCTTCCTTTTTAATTACTTCAAAAGCGAAACCCTCTGATGGAAAAGATGTTACTATATAGCATCGATCTTCCAATTGAACAACTGGCTAAAAGCAGAATGTTATACATATATAACCATTATTATGATATTGTAATACTATATTTATAACTTTAAAAAGAAGTTTCATCTACTAATTATTCAAGAAATGATTAGTATTAATGTTATTCATTTTTAAAATGGGATTTTGTAATATGTAATAAAAATTAAATGCATTTTTATGTTAGTTAATACTGTACAAATCTATTTATAAAAATCAAAATAATAATGCATTTTGTAATTAAATAGTAACAGTCGGAGAAGAAAATAATATCGAAATAACTTGTCTATTCATTTTTTAAATTAATTTTTGATAGTTTATTTGGGACAAAAAGTGAGTCGGGAATAATATTGCAACATGCTAAATATTTTAACAAACAAGAATGTTTAGTTTTTTCATGATAATAAAAATTAATAAATACAAGTAAAAATACAAGTTGGAAAAACTAATGAATGAATGTAAAAGCTAAATGGAAGCAAATACAAAAAAAGGAATATTTTTTTTGCATGTGTTTGGTTTTTTATAATTCATTGCTGTGCATGTGACATTGTACTCCTGTTCAAAAATATATTGCACAAGAAAATTTTGCATAAAAATACCAAATTTTATTCTCATAAGTTACATTTAAAGCTATTTCTCAAATATCTGTGTATAATTACATATAGTAGCATTTTACTTACAGCAGATTCAAGGTATAATCTGTACTTCAAATAATAAGCATGAAAATGAAGATGATTGACAGATGCATAAGCTCCTAAACTATTGAATCCTAATCGAAAATAACTGTAATAAAAAAGATGAAATAATAATTTTGCTGCCATGAGGAGATAAAATATTTATTCTTTTGAAATATATCAACAATTATCCTTAAAAGAAAATTTAAAATTTTGGGTACACAATTGATGAACAAGATTTTTATTAAAAATTTAAGCCTAGAATTTTTCCATAATATTTTAATAGCAACTCTTCATTAATAAAAAAAAAAATCTGTGATCCATGTATTCTTCACTCTAAAATGTCAGCACATAACGAATAAAAGAGAATATTTTTGTTCCAATGATATGTAAACTGACCCTATTTTCTTCACTTAAAAATGGAACATGATAAAAATGGGACAAATGAAAAAAATTAATAATTAGATGTACTGAACTCTATCAACATATTCTTATTCACTTTTAGTTGAAACTTGAGTTAATTTTCTAAAGAACTGCTTTAACAAAACACTTGTGAAAAAGTTATCGAAAGTTTTATTTCAACGTACATAGATCGACAAATCATTAATATTTTTCTGAAACAAACTGATTTTTTTTATTGCCATAATTTATAATGTAATTTTAATCATGGTCATGTATTTCTTGGTTCCACTAATAATCATAGATTTTATTACAAAACACTGATTCAAACACACAAGTATCTTCTGTTTCTGTGCAAAGTAAAATTTTCTTAACCAATTCTGTCTTGTATTTTTATTTCAATTCAGAAATCTCTTTTAGTAACAGTTATCTAAACTCCCCACCATTTTCCGGAACTCTTTTTCTACTACTTGGTATATCAGCAACATCTGTCAAAAATTCTCAATTTTTTCTAAACATATTGACTGAATCTACTAATATTTTCAAATATGTTTTGATATCAGTGATTAGAAACTTTTCATATTCTGTAAATTTTTAAAAAGTGTTTAGATTCCTTTGACTATTTCTGTGGCAGAAATTTTATTTTTTCAAAATTAAGGTATTTGATCTCCCGAAAATGGTCATCACAATTTTAAACAAAGATCTTCAAACAATTTCAGTAGCACAAAGGACCATTTTTCCTTAGAGTAAAAATAAGAAAGAAATGCAATTTATTTAAATTTTTAAAAAGAATTGCAAATTTATATCGAAGTACTAACTGCATCGAATGATAGCATGTTTTAGAAGGATTAAAATTAAAGCAAATATCAATCAACAGTGATATAATCTAAAAAAACTTAACTAATAATAATGTGAGTAGTATACAATTGCACATCAAAAACTAGAAATTAAATCCTGTTGTCACTTTTAAACACAAATTATGAGAACTGTTTTAGTTTTTGCTAATTGAAGAAAAACTTAGAAAATTTTTAACTTGCATTAGGATATAATTAAAGTAAACACATTAGAACATTATTAAAGTTTAATAATTATATTTTAAAAATTATGTTATAAAATATTTATTTGTAATTTATTAGTGAATGTGAAGGTATAATAAATTCAACAAATATTAATATCTTTGAAGGGTTTAAATTTTTCATTATTATCTAGGAGTAAGTAAAGTGAATATACAATGTTCTATGTAAATATAAAACAGCATACCTGTCAGAACTGATTAGCATCATTTCCACTGCAAGTCTAATTGCATCGAAATTCAAAACCTTTAAAACGAAGTTACTAGCATTGAAATTCATACAACTAGAAGTCATCATTTATCATGCTAAATACAGATATGTAAATTATGGGTTGTTGAGATAGATAAGTTAGTATAAATTTTTTATTGATTAGCTTATATCTTTTTAAAAGATTGAAAATATGATTTATATTTCATCTGCATCCAGGTTCTAGCAGAACAATACATTAGCTATGCTTTGCAAAATGCACCTTGTCTAGTGGAAAATTCAAAGAAAATTGAACAAAACTATACAATTTTGGAATCTGCTGACATGCAGAAATACATCATAGTGAGATCAGAAAGTATTTGCAGCAAACAACAAAAATTATTGAAAAGGAGAGTAATAATTTAATAGAAAGTTACACAGTGTGACAAAAAAATGTAAAATAGTTATATTTGATTTATTTAGAATTTACTATAAATTCACACCGAACGCTAATAAAAAGCTCAATAGAAAAGTTTTGCTGTTTGAAAAACAGAATATATAATTCTATACAGTACAGCACTTGATATAATACAGATATATACAACTGATAATTTGATTAAATTTAGCCAGAATTTGGAACTTACTTGAGGGCAGAACTTATCAATACAAGGAATTAGCAAACTGTGTCCAAACTCCAAGGGGCTCACATTAATAATCAAAGCATGTTTGTAAATTTCCTGTAATGAATGTACTTTCAGGTGAATATAAATTATAAAATATAGCTGATTAAAATTTATGTGGTATGCAAGTCTTACCTTATTACTTTCAGGCTTTGACTCAAACCAATGCTGGGGTTGAATCATAAAAAGAACCTAAAAAAATGAAGACTTCATTCATTTTCATGAAGACTGGACAGATTTTATTTAATTATTTTAATGTTTACCACAGTTTCAATTAAAACATAATTTAGAATTCAAATAAAAATTACTTCTTTTTCATTCACTTTTCCAAAATGGAATTTGTCTTTATCAAATGGCATGATAATATCAGAAACAAGTTGAGGAGTTCGTCTCTCTATTGCTCGCTTGATGTTTAACTGTAAATATCATAAATACAGCTTTTATATGAAAAGTACTTTAATAAAACTAATTAACTTAATACCTATATAAACTAATATTTATTATACATTAAATAAGTGCACTGTCTGTGCAATATTTTTTTCTCATATAAATCATTAGAAGAATAATATATAAACATATGGTGATAGAGCTCGCCATTGGCCTGATGGCTTAAGGCATTAGCATGGTTGAGGAATATGAATTAGAAGAAGGTTATGGGTCCCATCTTCAGCCTGTGCTTTTAGCCAGCATTATTCAAAAAATGGTGCGTGCTTTAGCAACAAATTGTTTGTTGGAGTCAGGGTGGGTGCTGGAGGGTTTCCCAGGTAGATCTCTTTGAGAAGGCAACCTTTACCCATATTTACCCCATTGGAACTAAGTCAGACTTCTATTAAGATGATACCTAGGTGCTCCAAAGTGACTGATTAACAGAAGAAGCCATACTTCTCCTTGAACGTGGTGGCTAGTGGTAAGGTATCGGCCTCGGGACCGGAGGGTCGCAGGTTCGAAACCCGATTCCACTGAATATCCACTGTGTATGGGGCCTGTTGCACGTGAAATCATATGTAGTAGTGAAACGTCCCCTGTTGGTGTGGAAGTTTGGAGAGGGGGTGCCAGCACAGGTGTCGTCCTCGTCATACGACCGTGGTTCAAAATTACAAGGTCATAATAGCCCTCAAGTTGCTTCAAAATGGGGAATTAATCTAACCTAACCTAACCCCTTTAACGTGAGTCCTTGACTCATAGATATGCTACACCAAATGGGATTAGAACCACTATAACATAACATCCATAATTAGACAGTTAACACTTAGCTTGAACTACAATAATCCTCAGGCTAATATGCATTGATTCCCCATGTAGAGCATTCTGTATTTCAAAAAGTAGCTAATAATCTACTTTTACTCAGAATGCTTAGGATGGATTTTCCTTAAATATGCTTCTCAATAGGTTCAATCTGCCAAGGGGTCATCATCTCAAGTACAAGGAAGAAAAGTCACTACATAATTGGGTATAGTAAATGGTATACAGAATAGTAGGTGGTGTTGAACTAGATGGTGATCCCACTCCTTGTGGCATACGTGCCACCTGGAGATATTGAGTTTGCTGCATGAAGTGTACCATAATGGGACCTATTCTGCAGGGAGCACATAACCTATAAGACAGGTCATTCAAATTTTGCATGTAATTCCTTATGATAGGATACAGTTTTCATAAGTTGAATTAAAAAATCAGGCATTTGGAAGTACAGATAAGATTTCTACACTGTATTATTCATGAAAATATTTGGTATAAATGGTAACGCAATCCTGATATCTTAAAATGGAGATGACTACCTAAAATGTTTATATATTTTCCAGTGTAGTTCTGTTAGAAGCTTTATGTTTGTGATTGGAGGATTCAAGAATCAACTTACATTCTGCTACGCTTGAGATCCTCGTACATATTAAATATGGTCAAAGATAATTATTTTGGAGATATGTGCAAGTTTTAATTATGAAATTTCATGCTTAATATATGACATCCCTCTTCAAAATTATGAAATAATTTTGTTATAATCTATTACATATTTCCAAATAGGATGATAATCTAATAAATCATATCAGTATTTGGCATTTTTTTTATATGTGCACTTATGTAACTAGTACTCACTAACCATACAATAATTTCACAGCCCATATAATCACAGAAATCTTTTATGCATAACAAAAGGTAAGAAGAAATCAGCATGAAAAGCTTTTACAGAATTGGATAATTTTGACTGACAGACACTTCGCATAAGACATATATGTTCATTTCAAAACCACCACAATCTCTTATGACCTGCTTCATTTTTCATCAGTTCTTGTCGACAGGTTTTTAACTTTTGGTCCATTAATCCTGTTTTAAAAATGATACAAACCTTTTTTTTTTTTTTTTTTTTTGCAAGCATATCATAATATTTGTTACTACACTCACTAAGTTTGTTGGCTATATCCTTGAGCTTCTAATGGTTTTCATGAAATGACATGAGCTAAAATGCAACAATTTTTAACTTCATCAGAAAACACACATGTGCTGCTCATAATAAAATCTGCTTTTATAGACATTTAGTGATTTATTTGCACAAATTAATCCTACTTTCATATTGAGTCTATCCATTTGATTGAGTCTTTCATATTGAGTCTATTTGTCTGCTGCCTATCTATAAAAGCAGGTTAAACTACTAATCTATAAATAAGTAACTTCGATTATGATTTTCATTATGCAATTTTTTTTATGGAAATGTTGAAATAACGTTGCATAAACTAAAAATCATATGACATAAGAATGAATTATTTGACTATACCTTTGATATCAATTAAAAGTAGATATTATTTCCATTTTTATTGCACATACATTTCTATAATTTCTGTATACATACATATCACTGTAATTCTATTTATATATTATACTTTTTCCAAACTGCATTTGTGTTACCTGTACAATAAAATTATATTTTCCTTGAAGATCCTTAGTTTGCAAATCTCCTAATTGATATCTGAAACAGCCATTCTGCATCTTGGTTTCCCAATTTGTTTTCAGATATTGGTCAAACTGAAAACAAACAAATTTTAAATTATACCTAATATGATGTTTTTTCTTAAATTAAAATGGAAATAAGTAAATTGAAGCATTTATTTTTCAAAATAAATTAGTTGAATCCTTCAGAAGTTCATAAGAAAATATTTCAATAAAAATAAAAAAATTGAGATATTTTTAAGTGAAAAAAATAAGAAATGTACTGAATTTGAATTAAAGAGTTATGGGATTTGAAGCAACAAAGGCTGTCATCCCAAGAAATGTACTGCTAGACTATTTATATTATTATTTACCAGTTTGAATGTAAATATAATGATATTTTATAGTAACATAACAGGAATAGATGTAGAGTAGAGGGGTGAACTTTGAGACATATGCTCGCTAAAAGCTGTTTTATCTTGCTTTTAAGGAATAGATTATATCCATGTATTTAATACTACATTAATTTGTAGATACTATTGATACAATCCTACAAATTTATAGTTTAAAAATGAAGCTATATCATATTTTTGATATTAGAGTTTCTGAAAAAGTAAAATAAAGGATATCATTCCATTGACTTTTACTGAGCTTGCAGAAGGTGACGTGTTTATTATTTAGTTATAAACAATTAAGTGATTTCATTATTTTTTTTTTTACTTGGGGTTATTTTCTTTAATCTGTTTAGGAATATGTAATGATATATGTTCCTACATCTTTTTTTTTTCATCAAACAAAATATATGAGTTATATAAAATATTATTATTTATCCATTGTGTTTTTGTCTTCTTCTCCATAATAAAACTGTCAATCCCTTCGATAATTTAAAATTTTATTGTGATAGCGTGATTTATTATGAAGGATAGAGGAAAAAAAGGATAAAATACACAATAAGCTAGCCAAATAGCACAATTTTGCTATTTTACTAAATGTTTTAGATTAATGCTTTTACATAGTTTGAAATTTTGCAAATGAAAGACTGTATTAAAAGAAAAAGACAAAAAGTTAAATTAAATAAAATGACTTATAATTATTTCAGATATTAATTAAATTTGTATTTGTAATCAAAACAAATATTTAACTAATAGTGGTGGAGAAAGTGCTGAAGAAATATATGCAGAATGTTATAAGAAATGATTTTACTATAAATATACATAGTTAAAAGTCAAACAATAATAATAATAAAAAATGTATAGCTGTTTATTGCTCACCAATGAATTTTTATCAGGGCTGGTTTCAAAAATAAAATCATCTTCAGAATAAGAAAATTGAATGCTAGACTCAATCATTTCCTGCAAAATAATTTTCATTAACAAAATTATTTATTATGAATTTTAGATGTAATCAGTTAATATCCATTTTAATAAAGAAAATTCAAATTTTATGTTATTAATTGATATTTTCAATTTGCTTCAGGATCACTACAAAAATTATTCAGAGAAGTTTGGTTACATTAATACCAAGTAAACACATAATTTTGAGAAATTTTTTTTTAACATAAAGAAAGGAAGTTGAGTATTTAATATTATAGATCCCCGAATTAATCAGAATTGTTTTACTATGGAGGTAAGCTCATGCTTCTCTTGATTATATAAAGATTAGTATTTACAGCTCTATACATGATAAAGTCTTAATTTAATGAGAGGGATTATTTTAAACATAACTAAATAAATACTTATGTAGGAGAATAGCAGATAATAGCATAAATTGTTGCATTTTTTTCTCATTGGTTTTAAAAGTAGGCTTTTTGATTATAAAAATTAGACAACTGAATAACAGAAATCCATGCTTTATAAGGACAAATAGCATGAAAAGAAAAATCTTGGGAGTCATGTTATTGGAAAATAGAAGATCAAACAAAATTTAATAAATTATATTTGAAGTTTCACAAAGAGACATAATATAATGTCTATAACTATTCCAATGATCATAAAAATTTATAGTCAAGTAGTTTAGAGAAATCAAGAAAAATGTGTCTTTGGTATCAAAGGAACTGACTATATGAAAGATTAATATTTCTTTGTTTAGAGGCTAACAAAACGTTAAACTAAAGAAAGATTATACAATTTATGTCTGAATTTTCTGTTAAAAATTTCACCAAAAGATAGCAGCACCAAACAGTGAAGAAATACCTCACAATCGAAGAAAATTAAGCAAATAGTACTTTTGTTAAAAAATACTCACCAACTGAAGTTGTGAAAATCTGCAAATTCTATCTACTCAAATAATTACTGAATTTTTGCAATAATATATTAGTTGAGTTCTTAATTCTAAAAAGCAGAAGACTGAACAAGCTGCTCTATTTTATACAAGTGTAATCTAACAGAGATTCACAACTTAATCTATGCTTTCTTTTTAAGATATTAAGTCGTGCTGCCATCTATATAAGGATCGTAGAACTAATTCACGTAAAATGAGTGTGTGATGGGAATAATCCGTATAGCAGGTACGCTAGGGAAACGAGCAAATTTTGAACACCCCTAGATGCACGAACTTATTTATAGCAAAATTCAAAACTAAAGAAATAATTTTGCAGTTTCCGAAGATTGTTTAGAAATAGCTTGGACATGCACCTTACAGCACAAGATGTTCAGTTATTTGAAAATAGAACTTCGGATAATGATAAAGGCTTACTATATGCTCCAATGCCGGCCTTAGGAAATGCGGCGCCCTACGGAAAATAATCTTTGTACATTCCGGAAAAAAAATGAACATCTTTCAAAATGCGTGCTTAAAATGAGTCAATAAAGCAATAAGATATTTTATGAGAGAGATATTTCAAAGTTTGAACTTTAAATCCTACTGTCTTATTTAATTCTTTCATATTTTAGAACACATTCGAACTTTTTTCAAAGAAAATTAAATCAAAAATGTTTTTTCAATATCATTTTAAAATATTGTTTGCAAAACCGTTAATCCTACAAAAATTAAACTCCCTTCAGCTAGAAGATAGTTTCAACCATCTCTGAAGGTATCATTTGAAACCCTGTACAGTACCTTAGAACAGAACAAGTGCACTTAAATTCTTGTACTATACATAGGAATTACATACAAGAAATAAAAATCATATTAATGACATTATTTTACTAATTCGGCAACAGCGAAAGTGCAATGTATTTGTTTGCAGGCTGCAGGGAGCAGATTGCACGCCTGCGCGGGGCCCAATTAAGAGCAATTGGTCCAATTGGCTAAAGGCTGGCCCTGATATTCTCTATTTTTGGCACAATTTTTTTTTTTGTTTGTTTCCACGTCTCTTTCTCATATTATCATCTATTATCTTAAAATTATTTACTTAGATTTAGACCGCACAAGTGAAAGGGACTGGATCATTACTCGGAAAATTAAAAGGAACTCGGAAATGTTTATAATCGGGGATCTGTAGAAAACTGTCCAGAACTCTGACAGCCATAAATTGTTTTGTATAAACATTCATCAGAAGGCGATCCATGAGGGGTGAAGTTAGGAAATGTGTTTCGCACACGTGAGTCTCATTTCAGAGTGGTTTGTGTTTTCGCTCTGAAAGGACACATACTGTTTCTTTTTCTGTCTAATTGCATTTTTTTCGTAATGTCTTATTTCTGACCAGTTAAATGATTATATTTTTTATGGAATATTTTATTATTTTTTCATATATTTATGCTACATTTTAATTGCCATTTTTTTCTGCAAATTTAAAGTGAATTTTAACACTACCTAAAACTTCAATTCACACTTTAACACTACCCTAAAACTTCAATAGTTATGCGGTCTAATCTATGTATTTTCAAAATTTTTAAGAGCCAGCCCCGGAATTTTTTATTATGTTATATTTTAGGATCATTTATGTCAATTAAGAAATTTTTCTGCATTGGAGTTGACTTTTTCTTTCAGTGGTACAAAAATGAATATCCTAGTCGAAAAAAAAAGCGTGCTGGGAGACTAAATTAACTTGTGAATAAAGTGTGAATTGAGAAAAATTCAGTGGACAATAAATTAAAAAAAATTATTACAAAAATTTCGAACTTATGTGGGCGCACAATAGAAAATAAGCAAGCAATATCCTTGCATACTTACATTAAAAAAATTTTAAGAATTGAACACTGAATGACTTCAATCGTATTTTAAATCGCTTTCAACATTTATTCCTGATTTAGTAGTTGATATAAATGCACCAAAAACGCAATATTGGAACACTGCAGAACGCGAATTAAACTTTTAAAGACAATTACGTTGCTTTAATGACAACCTCTGAAGAGCTCTCTACAGCTATAACTACAAGATCGAGAAAATTAGGAAAAAAAACAAACAAACATTTTTTTTTTGAATAACAAATAACATAAAGAATGATTCACACGATGGGAAACGTCACCCCATCCCTTACTTTTAAAAGTTAGTTATTAAGATGTTTGGGATTATTTCCATGATGAGTCTTTCTAGAGATTGAATTCTCATATTGTTTTCGTGAAAACTGCGGCAATTTAAGTCTTAAAAATAAGTCCTATTTTAAGATTTAATGGTATTCATATAACATTATTCTATACTTATGGAATTCTTTCACTTTTTGGCCGTCTGGAGAGGCATTGGTATTTATCCCCCTAAGTATATATTAATAAGCAAAAATTTGAACTGTTTAAAATTAAAAAAAAAAACATATATCAGACTTTACTAAAATTTTACAAACCTTATTTTAAGACTATTTCCTTTATTTGGTAAAATTTTCTAGAGTTTTTAAAAATGTTTTCAACTATTAACAATTTTTGCGTAGATTGCGACAGTTTTCTCCATAAAGAGTAATAGAGAGAGAATAATTTAAAAACTTGTTACGAATCAAAATATATTCAGCGAAGTGTTATAAAATTTCATGGGAGACAACTGAATTCCATTTCCTTTAAACTTTCCATATTTCAAGGTTCTGCTATTTTTAGTTTGGACGCTATAGTTTTTGTCTCTCTAGAAAGTGAAATTGGACCCACTCTGCGTCACTTAGAATGGACCGGTATTGCAATCTTAATTCTATTAAATATTTAAGCCGTAAAATAGGCAAATTATGTTGAAACGATGTAAATATGGTATATGAAATATTCTTTTAGAGGAAGTTCTTCCTGGTTTCAGTTAGGGAGCAGGTGTTTACATTTAGATATCATCAATTAACTATTTTAACAAGAGACCTTAAGCTATTTTAAAGTGAGTAGCTGAATATGTTTTAATATTCTCAGAGAGGAAATGTATTTGATTGCAATTTGCTATAATAAATTTAGGGTTAGATGATTTTTTTATTGTTGTTGTTGTCCAAATGTTGCTCAGTATATCATATCGGAGGGGGAAAAGAAAGGAAGAAATGATACAGTAAATAAAATGACATACTACTTGGGTTCATACATTCATTATGTGCTGGTATGAATATGAGAATGGAAAAATATTTTTGCTTTAATTGTGCTTAGAGAAATTGGTGGCTCAATTTGCGAAACCAGTAACCAGTGGTCCAATTTGAGAATTATTTTTAAAAAAAAACCGAAAACCGGTTATTTTGAGCGGTTATAACCGCCAGGTGAAAGAAACCCGAATAACCGAAAATCGGTCATTTTCGCAATAACCACCACCCCTAGCAACACGCAGGATAAGTGAATTTTGGTTTGTGGTCTTGACACCAAAATTGTAGGTAGGGGAAAGTGGGGTAAAACCGAGTACCTAAGGTTCGAAGGCCTGTTGGAGCTAAACTATTCGACAGAGAGCTTGTCAAATTTTACTAAAATATTCATTATTTATAAGAGTACAATATATTTTTCAAGAAAAGTCACAGTTTTACTACTTTTTTTTACTAATGATTTTTACATGATTACATTAGTACATCTTTCCCTTGACATACAACTGCAAACATAACAAAATTACTTTTTTTATTGCCTACAGACAGTTATTAAAAGTTATTACACCTATTATTACTTTACTATGGAATCAATTCAAGTGGTGTCGCAGTCACATGACAAGCGTAACTGCACGTTTCTTTCTATCATCTAAGTGCATATTGTCTTACATTGTGCTGTGACATCACATCCTTTTTCCTACTGTGAGATGTGCAATGGATTCCAAAATTAAATTGGTGCATTTGATGTGTATCACATGCGCATGAATTGACTCCGTTTATTTAATACTACCTCCATCCAACTTTAGTTGTCCGGTTTCCCGTGCTCCTCCAATTTAAGAAAAGGATAAAGTCAAATATGGGGTTGTCAGATTTCGGAAAATTGATTGCAAATCTTTTCATTTTCTTTGTTTTGTATTTAAATCGTTGATTGTAGAAACCACATGAATCAATAATATGAAAATGCTGGGAGCTTTAAAAAAAAACTTATTAATTTTTTAAAATCAATGATCATAAATTTTTTTACTGGTAAATTTTATATAGGGAAAAGTGGGGTAAAACCGGGTACCTAAGACCCGAAGGCCTGTTAGAGCTAAACTATTTGACATAGAGCTTGTCAAATTTTACTAAAATATTCATTATTTCTCAGAGTACAATATCTTTCAGGAAAAGTCATAGTTTTACTACTTTTTTTTTTACTAATGATTTTTTTGTAGAAAACGTCAATCCACCCGTTTTTACCCCACTAGTTTGGTAAAACCGGGTACACATGTTAGCTCTATAGGAAATTAGGGGAAACTAGATTTTCAGTGGAAAAGTAGCATAATTTTTTATTTTATGTGACAATTTTATAATAATTTTTTTTAAGATTTAATAATAGTTATAATAGTTGACAATTTAAGAAAAAAGACGATTTATTTAAAATTTAACAGTAATTACAATAGTTGACAATTTAAGAATAAAGACAATCAGTTTAAAAATATTTCCAAAATTCATATCTAAATTAGTGATAATAGCTGTAGGAATAGCAGGGGACCTAGTAATGTCACTAGCGCATAGCACTGCTGGTTTGGAAATTACAATAGAACAGAATAGCGATAAAATGAAATGTAAGAATCTAACAAATGTTGTACAAAACAAGAAATTGGAAAAACGTAATAGACTTACTGGGTTCTCCTACTATTTTAATGATCCAAATCCAAAAGCATAAGAAGAAAAATAATTCAATCCAAAAGCAAAAGAAGAAAAATGTGTTCTACGTAATTCTTTCTTTTTTAAAATTTAAGCTAACTAAGAGACGAACTCAGTCGAAATGACGATTTGTTAAATAAAACTAAACGATTGCAAAGACTTCCAGCAAAAGATTTTTAATTTCCATGCATTTAAAGTTTTATATGCGAAAAAATGAATACAAATCGTTTATTTTAAGCGAGGAAATAATGGAATAAATAAATTTCAATTCTTTTAAAATTTTGACTAAAATATTTCTTTGGATTATTTGAAATTATCACAAAAAGAGAAAATATTGGAAATCGGAATAAACTGGAAATGCTTTCCATCAGATCCATTTAACTCAAAGGTCAAATAGGAATGGCCCTCACAAACTACCAACTATCTCACAATCAAAGAAAATCCGCTTGGATCGGGAATCCGCCGTTTCCCCTAGTACCCGGTTTTACCGGGGCCGCCGAGACGAGACGAGACGAGCACTCTTCTATGGTTGCTCTCTCTAGGAGGCCCTGGTTTTACCCCACTAGAAGTACCCAGTTTTACCCCGAGTGCAGAGGTTATAAAAAACGAAACATAACCACGCAATTGTTTTACTAAATCTTTATTGCTTGATAGGATCTAAATCCTTAGTAAACATATAATAAGCCGGACTAAATATAGTTTCCATAATTGTAATGATTAATAAGTAGGGATAGTTTAAAAAGAAACGAATATTGGGGAGTTGACGACATAAAACAAATAAATCTTCACAGACGAAGTGAATTCAACAATAACAACATGGCAACTATGACCATTCTTCTTTCTTCACTAGTAGAATATAATTCAGAATTTGTCCACTAGAAAGGAGAATTAATAACGCCAAAATCAAGGTACCCGGTTTTACCCCACTCTCCCCTATATATCAAATTTTGGACCGAGTCTGTCTGCAGGAACAGATCCAAATAGCATATTGGGTTATCTTCTTTACATGATGAAGGGCCATGCGGCATAGTCTCGACTTCGGAACCGGAAGATTCCGATTTCACCGAAGAAGCGCCTTGTATGTGGGCCAAGTGCACGATAAATCTGAATTTTGGAGAGGGGGCGCCGACTCAAGTGTTTTCCTCGTCGTCTGACAACGGTTCAAAATTACGAGCTTCGTAGCAAAATAGTCCTCTTGTTGGTTTAAAACAGGGCGTAAATAATACTAAAAACACGATGAACACAAAACGCACCTTATTGTGTAAGTATACGAGAAAGTCGAAGGGAGACATTCCCGCTGAATGTGATAAGTTTTCTTAACGATACAAATAAAATATCTTTTCCCACACTGTTTAATATATTCTACAAATGAAATAACTTTGATAATACAATCACAATGATTTAATTTATGCAATTTTTAAGAAATTAGACACATGCAACATATTTTAAAATAAACATTTTTATCAACTTCAAATAGTGCTCTAAATGACTGTAATATTCATAATTCAATTTTTTTGAACTTAGTAGTTTCATGTATATTATATGGATGATTTCTTTTCATAGCATTTACGAAATGTAGCGTAAAAGATGAATCTTTTTAAATTGTTGTACTACGCTCTCTCTCTCTCTCTCGCATATTTACTCTTTTTATATTACAGAAAAAGTATATTTTATAGCTAATTGTTATATCACTGTTATATTCGTTTTATTTCCTCGTTAGATATCTCACAATATTTTGGGATTTTTGAATTCCACCTATTTGTTTCAGGTTTTTCACGAATATTTAAATATTTTTATAAAGTTTCAAAAATAATAATAATAAAAATATGCATTTAAAAGAACAAGTGAAATTTGGTGTCTTTTTTATCCTCTTAGACTAGTATCACAAACCACATATCTTTCAATAAATTTTTTATTAAAATTGTGTGTTTTAGTTCTCTGCACCTTTTCTGAGTCACATAATAGAATCATTAGTTATATTATTCTAATACTTTTTTCAGTTTCTTTGACTAATACTCATGAAATAATTCAATTTGAATAGCAGCTTGATGCATTTCTCAGATAAAATGTAAGGAAATGTTTTTTTTAAACAAATCATCAGTATCGAAATGAAAATTTCTTTTGCTTTTTTAGTTGAATGTCTTTTCAAATTATTATTATTATTTTTAGTAAAATTTATTTTTATTATTATTAATTATTTATTGTTTTTAGTAAAAAAAGTTATTATCTCGCTTTGTAACATTTTTTCATCCACAGTTAAGGTTAAGTTGGAAATATGTGAGATTTCTTTTTCATTGTGTTTCCTGAATTCTGGTTCTGCTGGTGATTTTTGCAGTCTGTTTTCACATACCAAATAATTTTTGTAAATTAACTCTATTTCGGTTATGGTTATTACAATTTCGTTGTGCATACGTTTATTAAAAAACATAGAATTTATTCCGAAGTTTCAAAGTTTATCCATCATGGGCAAATCTGAAATGCTATTAAGTTTCTAATATCCTAAACATTTCGAAACTTGCTCATTTCTCCTGCCTCTTAGCACAACAATGAATTCAACTTCAGTTTTGAATAATTCCCTTTATCTTATATGTATGCATTTGATATTTTTTAGCGCATCAATAGATTTTGAAACATAAAAGACCTCAACATGTAATAAAATAGCATTCTTCATCGTTTTATAACGAATTTTACAGTTGCAATTAACAATTCTAAGCATTGATTGAAATTTCGATTCGAGCTTAATATTCAGCTTTCATTTTGGCTCGAGCTGCTTCCTCTTTCATATAAATTCTTTCGTATGAATACTTAATCATATGAAAATGAAAGTGAGTAAAATAAGACAACTTCTGTAACTTTTGATTCAAACGCGGAGTTTGCGGTGGCCTAGTGTGAAAAAGAAAAGTGAGTAAAACAAGACAATTTCTGTAACTTTAATTTAAATGCATAGATTGCAGTGACTTAGTGGCATAATCTCGGCTTCGAGATCCTTTTGTGCACCTGGTGCTCGTTAAATCTGTCGTCGTGGCTCAAACTTCCTTTCGTTGTCATAGCATGGAAGTTTGGAAAATGAGATACCGGCTCAGAAGTCGTTCTCGTCATCTGATCACAGCTCAAAAACAAGATGTGCGTCGCAAAATAACTCTAATGAAGCTTTAAAAGTGTATGTAAATTTAACAAATCGATCAGGGTCGCGGTGGACTTGTGGTAGAGTCCCGGGTTCGAGATAGGATTCCATGAAAGATCTTTTGAATATACGGGTCTGATGCACGTTAAATCAGCTGACGGTCACACGTTCTCCTATTGGTGTGGCGTGGATCTTTGAAGAAGGAGGTGTCATTCTCGACATTTGGCCACGGTTTAGAATTACGAGGTCCATCCCGAATAAACCTCGAGCAGCTTCGAAACGAGACGTTAAACCAACTAACAAGTCATTCAATCACTTGTTCAGTTCGTACTGTATTTAGTTTGAAAACGTTTGAAAAAAAAATGCATTTTCATGTAACTGTCAATATTTCAGGCAGAGATGGAGGAGGAAACATTTTTTGTTAAAAAAAATTCTTACTCATATTTAGTTCAGATCAGGGATTTTTAAACTATGGGTCGCGAGCCCAAGTATGGTTCCGAAAATTTTCGCGGTTTATACTTTCTTCGGATTCTTTAATATTCGCCAGGCAAAAATTATTCAGAAAGTGACTATGATTGCAGACATTTCGATGTAATTTCCTGAATAAGTATTTTGACTTCTGAAAGAAGTTAATTTTTTCGTTTATAATTAATTAATGCGTCATTTTATTTTATTTCATTTTTATTATTTTTATTTTATTTACTTATATATTTATTCTGTTTTTGGGGTCGAAACGAAACATTTTGAATGGAAATGGGGTAGGGAAATGTTTTTTCCGCTCGAAAAGAAGAGGAAGAGTGGAAAAAGTTTAAGAAATCCTCTTTAGGACTATAACGTAAGCGTCAAGACACTATTCGACCCGTCAGCAACTTAATTAAGGCTTTTTGAAGCAAATCAGGCCTGTTTATGTTTCTATTGACAGAAATACGAGTATAAAACAAATTCAACAGCAGTAGGAGAAAAATATGCGAATGATTGTTTTTACATCATTAAATACATAGCAAATCTGAAAATCAAAGAGAGTCTGTAGTCTTTTCGAAACGATTAGCTAAAGACCGATTAGCGATAATTTTGTCTGCACCCGGATTGTAATTAGAAAGAATAGAAGAGAAATTTCCCAGTAATTGTTTTTTTTTGAGGACACGATTCAAAGTCACTGATTTGAGAGATTTACAGTTATTTGTAGTACGTTATTTCATTAAAAAAAATCAGGAAAAAATCGTTTTAAACATATTTGATCAAATTATAATCTCTGATGTCTAAGGAGAAGAAGTTTCTAAATCAAAGTTCTTGCGCATACCTGTTCATTACTTTCTGATAAATGATGCCAAATTACAACCCTGCAAGAGGTTACTTACAATTGAACCTCCGTGATACACATTCCATCGCACATTAAGGTAGTCTTCTCGCATGTTGTAGATCTTCCTTCACGATCAACAGCCTAGATAACTTAAAGAGGCCCCAAAAATGTGCGTTTAGAATCCTGCAACGAATCCTGCCTTAGCAACCCTGCTTTGTTAAGCAGTTTGTTCTAATTCGAACGGTTGCATATTTTCTGTAATCACCCACACGGAAAGCGCAGTGGAATTATTATAAAAGCAAAAAAAAACTTTTATTTTATAAAATATTCAATTGTTATAACAGGTATTTTCTAAATCTGAAGTCAAATTTTATAAAATGGTATTAAAAAAGTAAAGTCGTCATTAAAAACGCTTTGTTTTACATGCCTAAATAGCCTCTTCAAGGACTGATACGTAAATGTACGTTTAGTTTTTATTTAGAATTAAAGTTCAGAAGAATAAGTTCAGTTTTTTTCTGGCTCACTGACTTTTTGCCGATATAAAACAAATAAAACTCATCAAAGAAAAATAAATTAAGTCTTCTTTTTCAGCTTTAAAAAAATTGTCCTTGAAAAGATTTAAGTTATAAATTATTTATTTATTTATGCCTGTGTTCTGTATTCTGTATGCTATTGTTCTGTAGGTTCGCCCTCTCAGGGATTTTGGAATTTCATGACTGAAGTCAATGACAACCAAGTTCTGAGTACGCAGAAATCTACAAGCGACCACATCATTGGAAAATGTCGTAATAAGTGTTTTTACGCGTTTTAGGACCACGGAAAGACCTCCATGGAATTAAATAAACTTTCGATACAATAATAGAGTTTGAACCTAAGAAAATATCAATTACAAGTGCGCAAAATTAAATTCTGTTCAAATATTTCAGTTAAATTAAGTACACTCGAATAATAGGTAGGATTATTTAGCTGGGTGTGTTGACACACCACATACTATTCCTACAGTGTCAACCTGACTTATCGCCGACAAACGACATGCAACCTAATTTAAAGCCACGAAAAGATATGTTGCACCCTGAGTGTGCATGTATGTTGAAAAATGAAATAAGTAAATAAAGTATTATTTATTGATAATCAAAAATTAACTAAATAATGATTTTATAAATTTTCATGAAATATTTTAAATTAGAATGACTTTCTTAATTATTTTTGTTTAATTCTTTTGAAAAATCGACCAAAAACACGCTTTCCCAGTGTTTTCGCGACTCCAAATTCATCTATCAGAAGCAGCCCGAAGAGTAAATTTATCAACAGGGCAAGGCAACAATATGGCGCCCTCCCAACCAACGTTTTTTTTTTGTTATTCTGTATGTCTGCATTCTAAATGTCAAACAATCTTTTACTTAGAAACATGCATGTTTTACCGTCAAATATGACTTAATAAGATTATGGTGAAAATGTTTAGATTTCATAGCGATCTTATTGAAACTAAAATAATATATATATATATATATTCTACAAGTTTTTAAAATATATGACTTTATTTCTCTAGTCTATGATAACAATTTTTTTTTGTTTTTTTTGCTTCACACTCCCACTTCGGCGCCACGGGCAGTTATCCGGGCCTCGGGCTGTCTCTGTCTCCTACCCTTTTATCCATCTGGATAGGACGTGTAGCTTAAGATGCTTTAACATGTAACATTAAGCTTCGATATTCGAATAAAAATTAGAATCGAATATTGACAATATATTTTTATTTTTATTTATTTATTTATTATTATTATTAGTTTTCCTATTTGGGACATGCAAATTCTTCTATTTCAGATTTAAAATCACAGATATTATTCGATATTTACTTTGAAAAATATTAATAATAAACCTCCTTACTGTGTTTTATTAAAAAGACAATGTTACACCAAAGCATACTGTGTAAGCGTTTAAATTTGCATACCATTAGTAACTACAACGATTTCAAATCGAAGAGCATATTCGATTTGGGTCATAGCTTTTTAAACTTTTTTTTTCCTCGCGCGATTCCTTTTCTTTCCAAAAAAAATTTCGCTACCCCATTTCTGGCTAGTCAGTGTTTTCGTAATCCCAGATAGATATTTACGTAAAGGCAATAATAATAATAATAAACAGACATGTGAAGAATTTATTATATAATAATTAAAAAGAAAAATATTCATTTCTTGAGATGTCTGAACAATGATGACATTCTTAATTACTTTTTTATTATAATATTAAAAAATCGAACAAAAGCTTATGTTACCAAAATTTTTGCGACCCTATATATTAATACACTATAATCCAATTTGGGGCCAGAATCCATAGTTTAAGAAGCCCCGATCTTGATTTACGAAGTATTAGTATGTGATACAGAACGTTAAATTTTATTAAAAATCATCTATATATTTGGGTCATTCTCACGAAAAGGTGCTTTTTGCAGTCCCAGGGTGATAAAAATTAGAAACCTCAACAAATGTCGGAATATTTTTGTTCATATGTATAATTTAAGTTTTAAGAAAGTTATTCAATACCTTTCTACTAAAATAGTTTTACTATTTAACTCTCATTTTTCAATGAATATAAGACAAAAGTCCCCTCCGTGGACGTCCCTGCACATGAAATTCAAGATAATATTTACTGAAACTCAAACAATTTTTTAAAAAATTGTATTTTTTTTTCAGTATTACCTAGTTTAAAGTCTCTAGTTGAGGTCTAACCTAACATTTTTTTAAAAATTATTTTTACTTAGTAATTAATTTTTACACTTTGTCCCCAGTCAAATACGTCTCCCTCCGTGGATAAAAAAAATAACTTAAAAAAATATCATAAATGGCAGCTCATGTCAAATCATCATGAAAGAGTTTATAAGAGAGGCAGAAAATTTGTCCTTTAAGGAAAAATTTTCTTTCTATTGCGAATTTATTGAATATATTCGAATTTATTAGTGCCATTTAGAGCTTGGTAAAGTTCTCAGCGTCCACACCGTGGACATCATAAATAAGTTAAGAAAAATGTAATTTATAATTAAAATACAAAATTTTGATCGGTTAAGTATCGAAATTAATAAAAATAAGTGTGCCAATTTAGCCACGTAAATTCCAAAGCACTTAAAAATTCAAAACTTATTTTTTGTTTCCTCTGTGGACACAGCATCTCCACAGAGAGGATGGCATTGTCAATGAAAGAGACAAAATCTCAAAAATCATGATACAGTTAGATAAATTAAAATAATATCCATTAAAAGTTCTTTGGTAGATATTTTTTTATGAAATTTAGTGATTTTCTTTTGTATTTTTTAAAATTAAAATTGAAATTATATTCTCGAGAAGAATTAAGGTAAATAATTCATATAGAATATTTATAATATTAAGGCTTCAATAATGTATAAAAACATTTTAATAGCTAAATTTATTTTTAGAAAAAATGGGAATATCAAAAAATAAAAAAGACAAAGTAGTCAGATGCTGAAATTTAGAAGAGAAGAGAGTAGAAAAAACTCAATACGAGACTTACTAGATTGTTTATAAATAAATAAATATATTATATTCCTTAATCTAGTATATAATTGATTACTTTCCTGCAAAATGTTGACTTTAATTTATTTTAAACTAGGGGGCTCTGCCCCCTGCACGCTAAAGCTCGCCAACCACCAGGAGGATTGCACTTCGGGGTTTGCTACGCAAACCCTGCTCGCTTCGCTTGCTACATTGAAGACACTGGGTGTCCTAGCACAGTTGTTATAAAATTTTTATATTTATATAGCACCCCTGCTCGCTCCGCTCATCAACACCCAAGAATCACGTTGTGATTCTTTCGGGATCACTGTGTGATACCAGCTCGCTTTGCTCGCTTGCCGTACAGTTATCGATTTCTACTAGTACAGTCAAACCCCGTTATAACGAACCCTCAACGAACCGACTCAGAAGTTCGTTTTAACCGAGGTTCGCTGTACCCGTATTTGCAAAAAAAAATGCCCTAACATGCTAAGATACTAATTCTATAATACACTTTTTAATAACATAATATTTTCATTAGTAATTAGGGACAAATAAAGTATTGAATAATATACTCAATAATAAACAAACTAAAAATTTATCTTTTTTTACTTATTTGCTAATCCACTACATTGAAAAAAGATGTTATTTTTGGTTGAAAAGTTTTCGATTTTATATACAACTCGTCAATTTTTTTATCCACTATTTTAAACAGGTCCACAACATGCTCGTCGATGTTTTCTGTGGCAAAAAAATTGTTTAAAAGGTTTGCATCTGCAATTGAAGGCCCTGTTTCGTCTTGTTCTTCCTCCATATCTGAAGACGAATCTACAATAGAGTTGTTTTTCATTTACTAATGCCACGATATCTTCCTCACTCATTTCCCCAGATGTAATGGCATCGTCGTCACAACATTCTAAATGTTCGATTTCATTTTGCGAAAACGCTTTCACTCCGTGCTTTTCTAGGCACTTGGAGAGTGGAAGGTTGTCCATCTTCCTCGTAGTCATCTTCCGTCTGCTCTGTTTTCGTAAGCCCAACATGACTATAACAATTATCCTCGATGGAAAAAGCTTTTCGCGTGCCAACCTTAGCCACGGTCACTGCAAAGCTCACAGAATGATAAGCAATTAAACTAAAATGGCAGAGATAACACGTGATTGCTCTTAGGTCGTCTGACCAGAAAGTCCCCTCCTTCCCTGGTTGACACCAGGCCAGGTGTCCACCGGGTGGAGGAGGGGAGATAGAAACTGTAAAGAGCCTTGCCTATTGTTCCTTTGTCACACTTATGGGGTTAGCAGCGACTCTAACAAAGGTACAGTAAGGCGAGGAATGTGGTCTCTGGACCAGAGTATTTCATGCAAAAGGGGTAACTCTTGTAGAAGTTGGGTTGACTTGAGCACAATTAGTAAAGAATGTCCCTTTGGGCAAGTGAAAAGTTTGAAGTTTTAGAAATTTTCAGTTCGCTATAACCGAATCTCTAGAGTTTGCTGTTCGTTGTAAACGTATGAAAATACATTATTAACATAGGACTTCAGTAGGGAGCATGTAAAAGGCTCGCTGTAACCGAGGGCTCGTTATATCCCGGGTTCGCTATATCGCGGTTCGACTGTATTTATAATCAAAGATGATTAAAAATCAAAATTATTTTCATCAATCAGAAATCAGTCAATTAAAACTTCTTGGCATACACTTTTGAGTATTTCTTCAACAGTTTATTTCAACATAACTTCATTCCACCAAAATTTTAAGTTTAAAACTGATAAGATAGCCTTTTCCAAATCTTCAAAATAAATTTTTAAAAATTGCGTTTTCCACCAAAATTTCAAACATGCCCTCTATACATTGAAATGTAATTCAGAAAAGCTTCCCCACATGTATACATGCTTATTCCAATAATTATTGAGTCAAGAAAGATTTAGTGTTTTTCTCAGTGTAGTCATATGTGTTTTAAATCTCAGAAAATTCTAGTTTACGTAGAATGATATAACCCATCTTTCAACCTTTTAGCTGAAAAAGGACAGTTTAAAGAAAACAGTGGCTTAAAACATGTTCATATTAACTATTCAAAATTGAAATCCATAATAATTATTTACTTTTAGCTTTTTAAAATTGATAAGATACCTTTTTTTTCAAAATTTACAAAATTGCTGCTTTTTTAACCAAAATTTTAAATATGCACTCTTTTTTATGAAATATTACACAGAAAAGCTTCCCCACTTGTATACATGATTATTCCAACAATTATTTAGCCAAGAAAGATATTGTGTTTTTCTCAGTGTAGTCATTTGTGTTTTAAATCTCAGAAAATACTTGATCGTCTCTTGTCGCAGAAAGATGTAACCCTTCTTGCAACCTTTTAGCTAAAAAAGGACAGTTTAAAGAAAATAGTGGCTTGAAACATGTTCATTTTAACTATTCAAAATTAAAACCCATAATAATTATTTACCCTTAGCATTTTATAATTAATTAGATACCCTTTTTCAAAATTTTCAAACATCGTTTTTTCCTTCAAAATCTTGAACATGCACTTTTTAAACGAAATGTTGCCTCTGCACATGTAAACACACTCCCTCCAATTATTATTAAGTGAAGGAAGGTATATTATTTTTCTCTGGATAGATGAAACTCGGAACATATGAGCTGTCGAGAGATGAATAAACCAATTTTTCAGAAACTTTTAGCTGAAAAGGACATTCAGTATTAAGCACACATTCATTCATTTGTCGAATCGAAACTGTACGACTCAAACTTATTTAATTCAAACAGTCTAAACTCGAAAAAAAAATCGCTGTTTCCGACTTCTAACCAATTCAAGAATCTCGGCGTCAGGGTTGAGATTGGTAAACAAACTGATCGTTGACAAAGGGGAGACAGAAATAAAGGTCCTTTTTGCGCCAAGCATAGGCGTTTTATATAATATAGATTGTTTGTA
Organism: Araneus ventricosus; assembly: GCA_013235015.1. NCBI lineage: Eukaryota > Metazoa > Arthropoda > Arachnida > Araneae > Araneidae > Araneus > Araneus ventricosus. The sequence goes on from BGPR01000452.1 coordinate 44,308, forward strand.
AATATTATTTAACTAATGCGCAGTCAGTGCAATTATTTAAAAAAATGCTATTTGTTTTAAAATGTTAAGTTTTCTTTCACTGGTTTTTAATAACTAATTCATTGTTTAATGATAAGAAGAAATAAATCTGCCCAATAATTAGTCAATTATGCTTTCGTTTAAAATGTAAAAGTTCCGTTGACTATCATGTCTCCTTCGTAGACAGGTCAAAAAGTTTAAAACTATAAAAAACAGTGAAAAATGAAATAGAAAACTTGACCATAATATAAGGTTATTTATTAAGCTCAAATGGAAACATCCATGAAATTTTTAAGATTTTTTACGTACTTTTGTAAAATAAATTTTTTTAGCTATTTGTACCTTTTTCATGAGAATGACCCATTTAAAATAATTTGGTAAAACCTTCAGACAGTTCGCCAGTCCCAACCAATCGACGGATTTCGATAATTTTTATTTCATATGAAAGCTTATGACGTCTAGATATGCTATCAAGGGTCGTCTGCCACCCAGCCTTGATTTTGAGAGATATTGCAAAATAAACGGAATATATTAACGGAAATAACGGAGATTTATTTGCAAAATAGTACCGTGTTCCTGAGCCTCAAAAACTGAACTGATTTCGCCAATTTATTAAGTATTTTCTTTCAAATAACTAATGAATCAGAATGCTCCGCTTTATTTTCGGAAGTTTAAAATGGTATTTTTTATTTGTATGCAGTTCTGTTGCATTTCATTCCAATTTAATTTAACTTTAATAGCAGACGATCCTGTTAAGACATCTCTGTGATTTGGTTTTAAAAGCAGACGATTTTGTTAAGAAATATCTATAAATATTATTATCTTTGTTTTAGTTAATATTTAATTTAAAATCAATAGCAAACGATTTTGTTTCCTTTCTAAATTTATTTTTATTAGATTAGCAACAAGAAAATTGGTTGTTGTTGAAAAACTTTTACGGAATGCAGCGTTGTTAAATGAGAGAATGACGTTGTTTCTGAAATAAATATTTTAATTTTGCGATGACTTTTTGTTTTCATCAATAATCCAAACAGTTCCATCAGAATGGCGTGTCAAAAGATTGTAAAATACCTATTGCAGGGGTGGCGAACCTTTATGTATCAACGTGCCATTTTTTCTAAAAAAATGTTTAGTGAGGTCATAGACGTGCCGTCAAATATTTTTGACTTCGTGATTATTGGGAAAATAATAATACTAAATACTATCAACTCAAAACTCTTCATTTACTACTAAAAAATACATTTTGCAATGTCTCAGTTATACGCGTAATTCAAATTAAAGTAACATTAGTGTGACTTCTGTTGTTGCAGATTAGATGACAAATAACTTATATTAGGGTTGTAAGATGTTACTTTTAGCAGAATGCATGCTGAACTGGAGTCATCTGTCAAACGGTTTCTAAGCGAGTCTTTAATGTTATTCATCTCTGAAAATAATGACTCGCAGGCATAGGTAGATGAAAATATGGTTAAAATAGCACGAGCCAGCTTCTTCAAACAGTTAAATGTGTCTGGTAACGAATTCCACGTTTCCAAAATTTTGTTATTGGCATTTTTACTTATATTGCTTGTCAATCTTTCTGTTTCAATAAATTTTTGTATCCATATTGAACTAGACTGGAAATCAATCAGCTGCATTTCAAATTCTTCAATTTCCAACGAATCGAATTGGGACAAGTTCAGTTTATCAAATGAAGTCACATCAGGTACATAATAAACTTGAGTGTTTCCGATAATTCTTTGAACTGAGAAAATCTCGCTGAAAATTCATTGATTGAAGAAACAATTACAGAAATAAATTCTTCAGTGACTGTTTCTTCGCCTGGTTTCTCATGTATATCTAAATCGTTGATATTTTTTTTTCAAGTTTGGAAAATACTTGTAGTTTCTTGTAATAATATTGTTCCTGAAAACATGCAGTTCAGCGTCAAAAGCGCGAATGAGATCTATCATGACGATAATTGTTTTATTTGTGCCTTGAAGCTTCACGTTCAATTCATTGAAACGTTGGCATATGTCTGTAAAAAACATCAATTTCGAAAGCCATATAACATCCAACAACTGTGGTGTTGTTGAATTTTTCCCTCATTTTGCAGAAACAGTCTGATTTCTTCCAAGCAATCAACAAATCTTTGAAGTACGTTCCGGCGGCTCAACCAGCGAACATTATCAGTAAGCCATTATACACCGAGTTGACTTCAGCCAACAAAGCATCAAACTTTTGCTTATTTAAAGCCTGTGACGAAATGAGGTTGACTATTTTTGTGACTACCGCCATTACATTATCAAAAGGTGTTAAACCACTCTTAGCACACAAGGCTTGTTGGTGAATGATGCAAAATGATGCGTTCGTAATATGCTTCATAGTGAACTTTGTGATCGGTGGCGTGCCCAAAATATTGTGTCGCCTGCCATCAATGGCACGCGTGCCATTGGTTCGCCATCCCTGACCTATTGTAAATGATAGAAACTGTTTATTTAGGGCGATATCATTCTATGTTTATGGATCTGAAGACTTTCATGCCGAAATTCGTGAGAAAGTTGTACAAAACATTACAACTAGATGAGGTTTATTGAAAGATTTTACAATTTTAAAGAAATCTGTTGTCTACAAAGAATATGTGAAATGTACTATGGTTTTATGGTCTGTTCCTTTGATCTTCACGCAGTATTTAAAACTGAAAAAAGTAGTGGCTAAGAGCCTCGAAGCACCGAGGTGGCAGGGGCAGTGCTGAGCGAAGTGCCCGGAGGGAGGCGAGAACGGCTAGTTTCTTTAATTTTGAAAGCGTATTTGAAGCTAGTTCTAACACTCAATATATATATATATATATATCTTATATTCCTTATTTAATAACAAAGAATACAATATTTAGTCTGCTTCAGAAAAAAAAGACAAAGATACAAAGCGGGGATAACAGACAGCTGCTTTTAAAATACACCTGCCGGGTTTTTCTTTTTTTTTTCCCGAGTGTGAACATAAACGCTGTAGCGAGAGTTAAGAAAAAACAAGAAAATACTGACGTTTCGAAAGTTTTACTTTCTGTTCAGGAATTGTTGATTAAACTGGAAATTACATGTGAAAGTTAAAAATTAGATATCAAAACATGGAATAAATGAGAAAACACTTAATAGAAACTGAATGTCGGATTGTAAAATATTAAGAGATGAGCAAAAGTATAAGTAGATTTTTTTTTCTATGTAGGTAATATTTGCAAGTTTCAGTCAGTATTTATCACTGAATAATCATGTTTTAACCATTTCTTTTCATTTATAATTGTGTGCGATTATAAGTTTAAGTTTCGTATTTATGTAGTATTTTTCCTACTAAAACAACAAAATAGCAGAATATTAATTTGTTTCGTGTTTTGGAATTGAGAAAAAGAAAGGAAGTGTATTTTTTTAGTAAATAAGCTTTTTGAAACATTTGATACTTAACAGCCTATTTTACAACAGGTTTTTTTCACCAATATTTCTTACTGGAATCAATGTACTATAGTGATTCTAATTCATTCAGGCAAAAGTCACTAAGTCCCAAACTATAATTTCGAGATGTGGTCGGTTTAAACTTAATTAATTTGGAGTCTTTATGATAAATAGTAAATTTTTTTTTACCGATTTATAGCTTCTATGGTTGATGCACTGATGCTTGGATAACAGGTTTCTATCACGAAATAATTAATTGTAAATTCTAATTTACTGTAGTAATCCGTCAAAAGGCTTTTGTGGGCTTAGTGGCTTCTGCCTGAACGACGACGGTATGCTCATGCGATACACGTCAAATGCGTACAACAATTTAATTTTAAAATCCTTTGCGCATCTCGCATGAAAAAAAAAATGGATCACATTACACCACTGCCTAAGACAACATGCTATTAGTTAGATTGTAAGTGAGATACACAGTTATGGTTGTCATGTGGCTGTGGCGTCACGTGATTTGGTTCCATGCCTGTAGATGACATTTCCTTGAGCTGGTACTTTCTTGCTGAATGATATTTCTTAGTTGTGTTTTTTAACTTAGTCTCCCAGTTCCTCGATCTGATGCATATACAGTGATTTTAGAGGAGTTTTGAGTAAATTTGTGGAATCATAAAAAGATAAAGATGATTAGTTTCGGCCCTCTGCTTTAAAACTTTTATTTCAGAATAAAGAGAAAAATCTAATCTTAGATAAATTTTTTTAAAAGCATTTCTTTACATTTTCCTTTAAAATGCTTCAACTCCCAAATTTCTCCACATTTCCGATGCTGAAATCAAGTTTTCAGCACACAGATGACTCATAACTGCCGGATCATGATTCTTTTAAATTCCATGTTGGCATTTTCTGTCTTATTCTTCTTGTGTTTATTCTGCATTGGGACTTTTTTAGATAAAAACTCGCTCGTCAGTCCAAGATAAATTTTTTTTTTCCTAAATGTATTCTCATTATAGCATCAACTATGCCTTTTTCTTTTCTTTTCTTTTTTTGTAGGAAAATTCATGCAAAAATGCGATAATTTAATGCTGTTTGCTTCGTCTGCGTGAGGTGTTTTTTTTAAAATATTTTTTACGAAGATTTCTGAACCTCATATCCTATGTAATGATGAATTCTTTTCACAATTTTAAATGATTCTTCTCTGTACTGATGTTTTTTAAAGTTGAAATACTAATTCCTCCAAGCCGTAACATCCTAAATTTAGATAATATCGCGAATGTGTAAAATGGTAAACGATAAACTAAAATCGCGTGGTTTCACCCTATTTTTCCGAAAGTAAGGCCCTTCAAGATCCAAGGAGAAAGTATAAAAATAAATCATAGCATTTTTCAGGATGGTAAATAAGCCCCACTTAAAATGGTCAGGAAGATTGATGCAATTCCTGACTCCGTTTCAACACACAACAGAAGGCATTGGATTGTAAAATAATAACATTAATTCATACATAAATGATACTATTAATTATAAGTAAGTGTTGTAGATAAATCTAGGTAGAATGTTATACATTTTCATAAAAAAATTGAGTACTTGATCTCTAATCCGGTCTTAGTTTCGGGTAAATACTGTTTGTTAATTAGCAGGGTCAAATGGTCTGCATTTCTAAAGAATAATGTGTTCGATTTGTATTACAAAATGTTTTTACCAAGAATCAAGTAAAACTTTTATGTTGTTTTTAATCGCTTTATTTAATTTGATTAATAGAAGGTGCGAAACAAAGATAAATTCCCAAAAATGTATTTAATAAAAATAATTATTAATCCTATTCTGCACGTTTTTTTTTCATTTTGAACCTTAATTGTGTTAAGTCGGCATAAAAATAAATGTAGAGAATATAGTAAAAATAATTTTAAAATATAATTTTTTCTTAAATTTTTAATTAATTGAAAACTGTAATCGTTTAATTGAAATGTCTTCTTTCACCAACTTTTCTAATTTAAGGGAAAACTGTAAGAAATAAATTATTTTATATTAATGAGTTATTAAAATATTTAAAATTAATTTTTAAAAAAAGGCTAGTAATATAAATATACATACATCACTGCGTTGTGCGGATTTAAATTAAATAAAAATATAAATATTTAAATTGAAATTTAATATTAATTTTCAAACAAGCATTAGAAGGCGTGAAAATAGTTTCGCATCCATCTAATAATAAAATTCATTCGATGACCTTTCTAATAACTTTTGTGCGTTTCATTGATTTACGTGTATCTCGGTTCGGTTTTATTTATTAATGCTATGAATCTAAAAGGTTTATTTTATGAGTTAGGTCGAAAAATCTACAGAGTGATGAATACGAAATGCTTATTACCCTCCATTGTTGGCGAGGGCTCGTAACCTATCCTGAAAAGGGTGTCATTACGCTTCCATTAGACCTATAACAACAAAACTTGGTATACGGCCCTCCAGAGAGGAACTATGGTGATACTTTACAAAAGAAAAGCATGATAGCCTGAACAGTGAAATGTCGCCAAACGGAGATCAATGTCGCCAAATCTCTTATTAAAAGTGCTAACGTCCAATCGAATAAATAAAAATAGAATTCAAAAATAGTTTATAATGCTATAGGAATTCGAACTACTCAATAGGTTTTCTTCAAATTTTGTTCACGAATACAATGAAGCATAAGAAGGTTTTAGTCAAGGTTTCGTGATAATTAACTGAAAAGTTAATTTTTTATTAATTAAAAACTATGTTTACATGCATAGGAAAAATAATTTTATATTTAGCGTTATCATTACTATTGAATAAAAATATTATTGATATCTAAAATCATTTTATTTACTTGCCTCCGAAATGCTATTCGCAATGTTTAATTACATTTTGCATCATTCTTTAAAAAATATTAATAATTTATGGATTTTAATATTGAAACTCAAACTATCGTAATGCCAAAAGGGAAAAAAGGATAAATAACATTTTTAAAACTATGGTAGATGGCCGAGGTCTTAAAAATACGCAATTTTTAATATTTCGGAGCAGGACAAGGGCACGAAGTTATATTAGAAACATTTAACATTACATATTTTATTAATGTTTATTAGAATATTAAAAATATTGCTTTAATACACTTCAGCTAGAAATAATATTTAAACTTTCTATTTGATACTATTAATCAATACGTACTTTGTATTTGCAGGCACAATAGAAATGTTGAATCAGTAGAATAACAAGGATAGGAGGCGCTGGAACCCAGTAATTTTTGTGGCCTCTTCGTCGTATGCAGCGTTATAAAACGAAATAAATGTATGACTATTTTGTCTTCGTCGCACTCTGCCCAGAGCATCTGTATCCCCCTTGCCCCTCGTCGCTACGCTTGCCTGTTCAATGAGATATTTAAGCTTGACCGATTAAAGGATCTCTTAACTGTGTGTCGGTATTTGTCGCTAAGATTGAATGGCACAGACTTAGTTTGCTTAGTTTATATCTCAGTTTTCCCAACTTCAAAAAAAAAAATTAGAGAAATATTTCCCTTTCTTTTTCTTTCCCTTTTTTCAAATCTGTGGTTTCATTTCTTTCGTATGTATTTTATATTTTATGTTCGATTTACTAAATTGAATTCTGAAGAGGTTGCACTTTCAGATAGCAGTAGAAAGAATGAAATTAAGCTTTAAAAAATGTTGTACATTGACAAGGCATCGTGAAAAAATGATGTAAAGGTTTAACTAAATTTCCAAACATCTTATATGTAAGTTTTAAACGATTCATTCTATAAATTTTTAACTTCCCCACATTCGCAACCTCTTATGGAACAAACAAACAAAAAAAATAATGATTATTGGGGTAGCAAGCGTAAATGGCACCCTGGGTGTGGCATTTTTCTCTCTCCACTAACCATATTTGATTTTTAAAAGCGTTATAAGCAAAATAATGTTTTGTCTTTGTGACACTTCCCTACATTCACGCCCGGATAATCAGCTTCGCGCCCCCCTTCACTACACTACTACTTCCTTCTCGAAATCTGTCTCACAAATTGTTTCGTGATCCCAGAAAAATGTTTAAGTAAGAAAATAAAACACACAAATAAAGAATCTATTGATAACAAAAAATTACGTTAATTCAAAACATTTTTTTGATAAATTTTAGTGAAATATGTTGATCTAAACGCTCTTTATAGTTATATTTGATTACAAATTTTAAAGAATCAGGCAAAAGTTTGTGCTATCTAATATTTCGTTCTCCTACAATTATACCATGAGACCCCGTTTATCCTCGGGACAAATAATTTAAGGATCCAATGGCATAGTAAGGATAGATGGCTCCAGGGGTACAGTATCAATTTTCACCCCCCCCCCCCAGGTAAAACTGGCTTTAAAAATGGAATAAAAGCACTATTATTTTTTACATAATTTGGGTTATCCTACTCAGTAGAATATCTATTAGTCACATTTAGACTAAAGGAAATTTCTTTTAGATTAAAGAGGAAAGTCATGCATAACACATATTTTACATATTTGAGTTTCTTTTGTTTAAATTCCTTAGAACTTAAAAGTTTTAAAAAATAGAAATACAGAGACAAATGCTATTCGCAAGATAAATAAACGGTATGAGATGTAAATACTTTCTTTGATAAAAAAAAAAAAAATGTATCCATTCAGAGCTGTTCGCTGTTTGTCGGTTTTCCAAGGGCAAAATAAATAAGTTCAGTTATATTAACGTCCCGTTCTGAAGCAACACGAGAACTATTTTGTGACTGACCTCGTAATTTTGAACCGCGGTCAGATGACGAGAACGCACCTGAGCCGGCACTCCCTCTCCAAACTTCCGCACCACACTAGCGTAAGGGCGTTTGACCATCGCCAAATTTATCGTGCACCGGGTCCATATACACGGCAGATCTTTCGTAGGATCGGGTCTCGAACCCCTTGACCCTCCGGGCCCGAAATCGATCTCTTTCACGAGGCCATCGATGTCTACACTGTTGACGTCGAACAAGAGGAACTAGAATTTATTTATACTCAATTGAGCCTACGTATCGTAAAAAAGATAGAAATTTCACATTTAGTATCTCTTTTTTTATATTTATTTTTCACTAATGATTAGTTTCTGATTTTTCTCTGATGTTCTCAAATGATGATAATAATAATAATAATAAATTAAATAAAAAACGTTTTAAAAGCACTTTCATTTGTGTACTAAACAGCATTTTTTTTAATTATTATTTTTACTATTTTATACTTTTTAATCTTGAGATCACTTGTTCCTCAAACTCACTACTATTCTTAGGGAATCAAAATACAATTTAATTAATGTTTAACTGATAATTAAGTTCTGAAAATGATAAAAAAGTGTATTGTCATCGAGCATACACAAGTGTACAAAATTTCAATCTTCTAGATCAGCGTTTCCCAACCTTTTTGGTTGTGAGGACCACTTGTGTAAAAAAAAATATGTTGAGGCCCACTAACTAAAAATACAAGTAAAAAATATAAACATATATATTAATACGTATATTATATGCATGTATATGCCAGTAATTTGTAAAGTTTGCAGTAAAAGGAATAAAAATACATTGTTTTATAAAGCAAAAAACGAGTGAAGACTCTTGGAGCTCCCCTGTCTTCGTCTCTTGACTAGCTTTCCGCGGCCTACTATCCACGGCCCATGGGTTGGGAACCGCTGTTCTAGATCATCAGGAAAAATCGATTACTAAACTCCATTTTTACAAACATGAAAAAAATCAAGTTAAATAAAAATGTTTAATAATAATAACAAGCACCTTAACACTAATGCGCGTATCTGTAGGCTACAGAATCAACATGTGGCAGAAAGCGATAAATCGCCAAATGTAGAAAATTTCTATCTCACACTGTTGATGTGACGTCACTCATTGTTGAAGGTACGAATCCGTGAATCTTGGCGCTCTCCCTCCCCTCTGAACATCGCGAATTCATCTCTCGGAGGACCGATAAATCTTTGCGGTCTCGGAGTACTGGGGTGGTTCGGGGGACCTGCTCTCCCCGAGGGGTAGAGGGCCACAAAAGGTGTAGGGCCTACAGTAGAAAATGATCGTGTGCTCAAAAGGTTCTCGATCTTCAATCATCAATCATTTATGTTTTACGCGACATCTGTAGAGTTCCCGAACACTTGATTCCAAGACTCATCCATTATTGAAGAGTCAACGCTTTGCTGTAGTTAGACCACAAAACGGTAGTTTGGGTATTTTTGGGTTTGGACGTGGACAACCCTTTATCCGAGGGGACACATTTGAGTAACTTGATTGTTGATTTGAATAGACTTTGAATTTTAAGAAAGTCATATGATGTCAAACAGAATTTAAAGAAATCGGTAGAAGGAGGCCGATAAAATTCACATTTTTTAAAGACACGCATTTTTTAAACCTTATATGTTAAAAAGCTTCTTTTCGCGAAGGTTGTGTAGGAGTGTATCAAAGGTTTATTGATTTCATTTGCTAAATTAACATTCTCTTGAAACTATATTAAGGCTATTGGCAATGGACCTCGTAAATCTGAATCATGATCGAATTATGAGAGTTATACCTGAACCGGCAACCCACTCTCTAAACTCTAACGCCACTCCAACGGTAGGTTATTTGACCCATAATAACGGATTTAGCATATGCGGCATTGAGCAGTAGGTTACCGTGCCCCCAGTGGCATAACAACAGGAAAACAAGGGCATAGGGATATTCCAGCCGCCACTCTAAAAGGGCTATACGAAAACTAAATATTTGTTTTTCAAAAGAGAAGGGCATAAGAAAAATACTATACCTCGGGCAACGTTTACCCTTGCACTACATGGCCGTCGTGTGTTACAAATGAAGGTATGTCGATGAATGTTTTATTATTATTTTATAATTATTTTAGGCACTCTTTTCTTACATGTGGTATATAAGATCCTAAGTGCTCTTAGCAGAACTTTTCAGGACAAGGAATGATTCATAAAATTAAAGCTTTCTGTCTTTTTTCCTTCCGCTGGTGTAGCGTGGATGTTTGGAGAATGGGACGCCGGTTGAGGTGTCATCCTCGCCATCTGACCAAGGTTCAGAATTGCGAGATCCGTTCCAAAATATCCTCGCGTGGCTTCAAAACTGGACGTTAATATAACTAAAGCTAAAACAAAATTTCTCTCGTCCTCGTCTTCTGGTGACTGGTCAAATTACGAGGTCCGCCCTCACATAGTCCTCCTATAGCTTCAAAATTGATGGTAAATCTAACTAAATTAAACTAATCTCTCATCCAGAGTAGTGACGAATTTTGGTAATATGCGGCCACACGCGCATAATTTAATGGCGCAATGTGAGGTTTAATGGCACAAGAACCGTTTTTGGCTAAACCGTGCCATGAACGCATGAGGGAATATCATGAATGAATTATGTTTATATGCGTTTTTCAAAACGAATAAAAACGAGACACAAAAAATAGAACATCTAATTTTACTTGCATTTTTTAACCAGTAAGTTTCGGGTGTAAAATTCATCGATGTCCTAGATAGCTTGAAACACAGAGATTTTTAATTTTAACTCTCCATACATGCAGTTATGAACAAAACATTTAATGGTACTGTCCTATCTTCAATGCTTTTATTGCTCTGTTCTGGTCTCATTTAATCAGTGGACAGCCAGTTTGAAATGACGTCCTGAAATCCAATTCCCATGGCAAAAAGAAAAGAAGATGATTTTTGTTTAGTCGGGGTCGGCGGATTTTGCTTACCTGGCCAACTGTGGAGACGGGTCGAAACTGGGATAGGAAGAGAAACATAGTATTGGGGTTATGAAAACTTTCACAGGGCTTTCTATTTGAGATTCTTTTGTATTTTTAAGTAAAAAATAGCAATTAGAATGCTCTTAAAATATTTCATTATATTTAACTGAAAATTTATATTAATTTTTGAAAAATGAAGCATTAATTAATACTTTCTTTCCTAATTTATTTTTCAATTTCAGGGTCACGTCAAATTCCTCGAATGGTGATGGAGTAATGAATTCTTTTCCCTGCGGAAGAGGAAGAACTTAAGAAGCCCACGTTTAACTCTTTGCGATCCAAAACTAATTAGATGCGTATTGCACTTTGCATGCCGCTTTAGAAGATTAAATTCCTTAAAAGTACGCAATTACTTTGATTAGCAACCAAAACCAGTAGTAACGATCTCAGTAAAATCCTGTCTAAATGTTTGAATAAAACATTGTATCATATGCGGGTAACGTATTGTATCATTGAGGGTAACGTATGCATGCAACTCAATGTTCAGGAAATAAATCACCATGCTTGAAAGAGTTAATGAGAGAGGATTTCAATTACTAAAAAAATAAAAATAAAAAAGAATACTGACTTTCCGTACGAAAATATTTCAGGGAAGTGTGCTTTTCAGGAGGTATTTTCAAGCGAATCTGGCTGACATTGGATTGCGCGGAAGGAAATCCTCCTTGCAGGCAGACAGACGACTCGAGTATAGCCCAACTGTAATCTATCTAAATAACTCTAATAAAGGACACGACCAGATCCGAACCTACGACCTTCTCCTCGAAACTAGCCGGAGCTTTCCTTGCTGGTGCCTAACCCTCAAGCTATCAACTTAGGATTATGTACTACCATTATTTACTTTATTAAATAAATTAAATAATTTTCGACGACCTATGCTAGTTGCAGAGTATGGTAATTTATGTAAGAAATAAGTAAATTAAAATATCAATAAATAAATCAAGTCATAGAATAATGTTTTGATTTTTATATACATCTTTATAAATAATTAGAAATACATAAATGGTTAATAAATATTGCAAAACTAAAAGAATAAATTTGCACACCAACTTAATTAGAATTCATATATTTTTGAATTTTAGGCGTTTTATTTATTTATTTATTGTATTGTATAGGGTATACTACTGCTTAAATAAAATTAAGTATCGCAGTTAAATACAATATTTTAAAAAATGAAAAATAATTCCGTAGTAAATCGAACATAATTTAAATCATACACAGTACGTTCCCGAATCAATATTCAATAGCAAATCTTCATTTTTAATCCCAGAAAACAATTTATTTTGAATGTTGTTTACACATTCCATTTTTACAAGGCATAATAGTGAATATTTATAATCAACATTTGTTTTTTAACATAAATAATTTATCTCTATTTTATAATCGTATATGATATCTCTAGAATATTCTTGCAAAATATCAAGAATATCTCTTACCTACCTAACAGGATTTTGATAATGGAGTAGAATTTAAGGCATGTTTAAAAATAAAAAAAAATTATAATAAAAATAACGCCAATATTACGCTATTTAAACGAGTTCTAATAAAAATAAGCATCACTTTTAAACAAAAACTTTCCCCTAAGGGCTGATTGTAGCTAGCAGCTGGTTTTTTAGGGAAGTCTTTTATTGAAAACTGGTGATTGATAGATGGATGGGTAGACAGGTGATTGATATGGGATTTCGGTGTCATTGGTCTATGTACGAGTATGATATAAGTTTAATGAACTCAGAAATAAAATACCTGGAACTAAATTTATACAGATTGTGAATTACACTGCCACCAACAATACTTTTGCTACAGCAGTGGCATAGCGGGGGGATACAGATGACCCTCAGAGGGTGCCTTGGAGATAAAATTATAATGCGTTTACTTCACTTTTTCAAAAAGATATGACCAGAGGGATCGAAAAAAGTGCAGTGACCAGGTGCCATTTAACTTTGACTGAGCCATTGGACTACAGAAGTTGTTTCACTTTATTCTTGTGTTTTTATTGCTACTGTCTTTCCTGTTATAGGGGGTCACTCTTTTAAGCTGTTAGAATTTTAAGTAATTTTGTATGTTTCAAGCCTACTATCATTTGACAAAATTGCGTGAGTTTAACTCTTTAAAAGGCCGTGGTAAGTGGTACCGCCAACTTCATCAATTTTTAAATACAATTTTTTTGGCGTAAAATGGCGTAAGTACTAGTCAAATGTTTTGATGCAGCAAAAACCTAGATGTTCCAATTTCTTATCTCAAATCATAACGAAGTGTCTTTACTTGGTAATTAATTATTAATTAATAAAATTAATTAACAAAAAATTAATGCCACATATTAAGCAAAATGAATTCCTTTTCTTAAACTAACGTCAATCCCAAAGCTATTTTATTATATCATTACTAGATAAAAAACGGACATTTAAAGGGTTAAATCATTGATATCTATTTTAAATATCTTAATTTTATCATTTGTACCGTAAACACGAAACACATAAATGTAATTATGAATCGTATTTCCCCGAAAATAAGTCCAAACCAGAAAACAATTCTTTACATGATTTTCCAGGATGCTCGCTATGTATGTCATATTCTAAATAGAAGCCCTAGTGAAGAACTTTAGCCTGACTGACACATTTAGCATATATCCTTGCATGCGAGGGGGGGAAAAATGACCGATGAGTTGGTTTTGACGGAGTTCGTGAACTCCATGGTTCTTTAACTCCGAGCCTTGCTATGCTGGAGAAGTAGCTTTACAAAATTCAACTGGAAGATTATTAAATGAGGATAAGATGGAATATTAACTGTAATAAGTAGCAACGGAAATTTACACGATATTGTAATGAGAGGAAAAAGAAGAATAAATTAATAATATAATTAACTGATAATATATTCTCGCCAATCCTGACCACTAGACAGGCTCAACGTATGAGAAATGGATAAAGTTATAAAGTAATAATATTAATCAATAATAAAATATAAATAATTTTATTGACATAAATAATCAACATTTCAAATAATAACTAATGATTTTTTTAATATGCAACGGAACAGACAGAAAACAGGGATTGATGTAGATTTTTCTGCTTAAAAAAATCTATAATGTGTTGCACAGAATGCCTATTTAATGTTGGGCTACTCTTAATCGCTATTTAGATACATCGCTTTCAAAAAGGTCCGATACTTATACAACGAAGCGAATTACTATTTATAAGCAACATTTTAATATAATTATATATTTCGATGCCGTCAAAGTATAATGTAATTTATTTAAATCTATCTATAATAAAATAGCCAGCGAAATTGTATGGAATGCGATTTTTACGTTGCTCGATACATCATATGTTATTATAGTTGCTGAAAATTCATATAACCGCATTTGAAATATTTGTAAAATTTATGTTCAGCAGAGAAGCTCTAGATCAATTTATTTTTCGCTGCACAATTTTTATCAAAAATATATGTTATTTTATAAAATTCCTTCTCTTGTGGATGTTTTTCGATGATTATTTAAAAATCTTTTTCCTAAACAACATCAACAAACATTTTTAAATTAATTTTCAATTGAAAACTCTTGAATGACTTGTACCAATAAAATTAATTATTTCCCTTATCACTTTGAACCAACGTTGAGAAACTTGTAAAAAAAATCTTTTTAAACAAATAAAGTGTCAGTAGTTCGCACTTTTTACGCAACAAAATGAAGATCTTCCTATTCAAACTTGACAACCTGCTTCGAACGAATGCAGCAGGTTGCAGGGGATGTCGCCAACTCGTATCATCATTACAACGAGCGAAGGTACTGATGCAAAGTATACTTACCTCAATCACTCCTCCGGGGGTGTGCCAACTGCTAGGGGGCCACTTAATCACTCCATTCTCTACAACCCCCCTTCTTTTTATCTTGCGCAACGACACCCTCAGTTGGAGTTATAATACTACCTCTCTCGACCCCAGTTTCAATGAGCACCACCAAATGTTCTTCAACATTTCAATTCGGGGAGCCGTATCGAAGAGAATTTCATACGTTCTGGAGAGCAGGAACTCCGGCAGGTTGTCTCGTATTCATATATGCAATAGAATAGTCATTCCGACCCGTCTGTTGCATCCAGCTCTGGTTTTCCACTTTAAAAAAAGCCGGGATTTAATCAGCAGCGATTTTTCATGAATCGTTTTCCCCTTTCAAGCGATGCCATGTTCGGGTTTTCGCCTCTGACATGGGGTTTTTAAAGTTTAAAGTGGCATTTGTTTCCGGTGAAAGCTTATTAGGCGTGGAAGTAGCAGGGTTTATAATACAGAAAGAGTGGTTTACTTGAGTGTATAGTTATATCCTTCGCAGATTACCGCGTTTAGATTTTGATATTTTATGGATCGAAACTGATAAATATATTTCATTTGATGGTGTTATACCTATCAAGTCAATGTACAATTTGACTCAGTCTACAAGTCCATATTTCTTTTGTTGTTGTTGTCGTTTCTGATCCTACCTAACATCCCCACAGTTAGATTTGTCCATAATCTCATATTTTATTTGTTGGTGTTTCTGCTCTTACTTAACCAACAGACATGTAGATTGAGAAAAGAACCTAACCATTGTTGTTTTTGTCCTACTTAGCCAGTCTACAGATACACTGTTCTCGAAGACCACGTTTTAGTTGCAATGCAAAGTTAGACTAAATCTGCAGGCTAAATTTATTTGTTGTTGTTCCCTATCCTATGTAATCAATGCATAGATAGGCTAAGTGCACAAGGTCATATTTTTTGTTGTTTTTTAAATTTACTGTACCATGCTGATTCGAGTTACAACACAGTTCACAAGCTCAAGCGCTCAAGATGAGGAGAAAGAAGATATATCCCATTTAGCCACCTATAGCTTAGGGCATCATCAGGATGACAATTGACTGACACACAGAAGAGATAAAAGCGAGGGCAGTTTTACTGTATTTACCCTTTTCCAGCAAATCTGATTCTTATTTATGTTAAAAGAGAGAAAGTATGTGCCTTTTTGAACGACAATCATCCTCCAAGTGACGGATATTCGTCTTGAGAAATAATAAACAAAATCATTGTACGGTCACTTTAGCTCAGACCTAAGTTACTTTAGTATATTTCAAACTAAAGTGAAAGTACGGAAAAATATGTGTTTTACTTTTTAGCTGAAATTTTTATTTCAGCTAAAAAGACCGAATTGAATTAAAATATTCTCAGTCCTAAAAAAAATTTCATATTATTAGATGCACTTTCAGATTTATTTTTTTATTTATTAGACTATTTTTAATTTCACGGTACTAGTTAGACAATCCAGGGAGTTTTAAAATTTGTACAGCAGTTTTGATATTGGTAACCGCCCGCAGATTCGTTCCAGTAACATATTAAATAAAACCACATGATTTCCATCATTGTACTTTTTGAAACTGCAAACACATTGCAAACCAAATGTGTATAAAAATCTAAATCAAAATTTGAAAAAAAGAATTGATTAATAATAAATAGAAATAAATTTAGTTTCATAAAATCAAATTTGTCACATTCTAATGAAATTCTTTTAAGTGAGTATAATTTTCTTAATTGTTTTTGCTCACAAGTAATAAATACTATAACAGAATCAACAGTATGCATATGTCCAAGTTACAAAATTCAACTAAACTATTCTATTTGTAGTCGCAAGGCTGTTTTGGGCAATTTAAAATTTCCATCTATTCGGCTGAAAAAATATTCCATTACTCAACCAATTTACAATAAATTTTTCGATGATTGGTTATTTGTATTTTTTTCACAAAAGCCATATCTGGCCATGCTGCGCCAATCAAATGGTAGGTACAGTCAAATAATGTGAAATCTCCCATTCATGACCGTAATTCTATTTAGGATCAAGATGTATAGTATAAGAAGACTTATTGTAGATAATAAACATTGTACTGTCACAGCTGTATATCCACCTCATTCCATAGTGTTCAGTTCAGTTCTATAAATATCAAAGATAAGGAACTACAAAAAAAATGTCTCTTAATTATCTGTTATTCATAATTTATAATCTTATATTTCATAAGATATTTGACATATTGACTCACATTCCGCTCAAACAGTTTCTGTTAGGAAAGCGATGTTCAATGTATACTACATGCAACATTGAATTTACGGTCATTCATATTTTAGTCTACTACCCTACGTTTAATCATCATTGTTTACTTTTTTCAATACATCCTATATAATTTGAAAGCATTGGTGGGGATCAAACCTCGTCCGCACTTTGAAATTTTTACATGCCATTTCGTTAAGACATTTTATAAAAATTTCAATTATTTAGGCATTTCCCCATATTTTATATCTATTTTGAATGTTTTTCAATGGTTATGTTTAACGTATCAAATTACTCTGGACTTTCTTTCTTAAATTACTTTGATATTCAGCTTGTATTTTTTATAGCCTTTTAAAAGAAAGCTTACTATTACGCATTTGGCGCAGCATAGACAAATCGGGCTCTTGCGCCATAGAAATCCACCAAATAAACGAAAAACCAAATTTATATTTTATAGAATGTATACGGCAGCAAAAAGTTTGCGCTGAGTTCGACCGCTCTAGTTCAAGGTACTTTCTACATTCTCATCAGGAGAAAGGCCCAGAAATTGTTTGCATGTATTCCAAAAAACTTGCGCAAACAAGTATACATAAGAAAAAATCTAAAGAAACTGTTTCAGCCTTATTTCCTGTGATCATTTGTTTGCAAACGAAAGTTACAAAAATGCTAAACAACCAACACTTTTTTGCAAACAACAAATTCCTGAGAGACGGGGGGAAAAGCGACACAGTCGGATGAGTGATTTGATGAGAGTTTACATTTTACAGAAAGCGAAAATGAGTAACGGAAAATAAATTTAAATTTTACTTTTTAAAAAAAATATTTCTTAGATAAAAATAACCAATTTTCGTATTTTTTAAAAATAAAAGTTATAATTTACTGTACTATTTGATGGTAGTATTTTAGTTATTATAGAATAATCCCACTTAGAGAAGATGAATTGTAATTTTACTTTCAAACGGTTATTCGTAATTTTGTTTTCAATTCTGGCACTCTGTTTGAGTAGAAAAAATTTCGCGATTCCATTGTCTTGTGGAAAGCGTTTCTGTGACAACAGATCTCCATAAACAAACTAGAGTGAAAAAAGTTTTAAAGCATTGATTGGAGATAAATATAAATGAATCTAATTAATTCTATTATTTTACAAATTATGCTGAAATTTAAAAAAATGTTTTTGACTAAAATTAAAGAAACTGACTCATTCAAGGCCTCGATAATTTTTACTTTAATACCAGCATTGTGATTTGAGATTACTTAAAAATTCTTGTTGATGGTACTCTAAAAACTGATTTATTTTAAAAACAAACTGTTCGTTAATTTATTAAAAAAACAAATAAACTATAATAAATTGCTCTTAATGTTAACAAATAAAGATCCGAATTTTCCTTTATTTTCTGAGAAAGTGACTAAAACTTCAACCACGTACTTGGAATTTCATAAACAAGAATGTTAGTCTCAAGATTTCAGAAATTTAACCAGAAAAAAGAATTATAATAATGTTTTGGAAGACGAAAAATTATTTTAAATTTCGATATTCGAAAAGAAATTACAGCTGATCTTTGAATAAACGAAATATGTTTACTAAACTATGAACTTTCTACGAGAACAAAAATACTCCCTTATTTCAGACAGAAAAGAATAAAAATGAACAAAAATTTTAACAAGAGATAATCCTCCCACGTTTTTTTAACTGTCTAACATTGTGCTAGTATATTCTGTAAAGGTTTTAAAAAGTTTTATTATACTAATAGTTATAATGGCTGTAATTGTTTGGTTAATAAACCAGCTATTCATTGAAAACCATCCATCCTTTAAAAGTTTAACAAAAAGTAAAATCGTAAAGTAAATCTTATACCGCACAGTTATGCATATTTCCATCTTTTTAAAATTAATCTTGAACAGCTTAATAATGAATAAATAACTTAATAATTTAATTAATTAACAACTTAATAATTAATAATAATTTGCTTACTACATCTGTGGCATGAAACTTTGAAAATTTTGAATAAAGAAACCACCATTCACAACAATTGCAGCTTTTTCCCAACCTATTTAATTTTAATAGAAAATTTAAGTACGAGATTGATTTTTAAAAAAATCGTGTATTCTGTATACTCATTTATATCAATTTACATAACAGCGGTTGAAAAATAAAAAAATGGAGAAATATTGGGTTAATTTTTATGTTACCGGCAATCTATGAAAGCCAGCATTCTATAGAATATCTAGGCATTTTATAGAATGCCGAAAACTGACCAGGACTGCATGAAACGATTAACATTTCACACATTTCCTAGTCATTCTTTAGAGAATATACCGGCAAAATATGAAATACATTGCCAATTCGATTTTATAAGAAATAAAATTAAGCACAATTCAAAATAAAATTATTTATTTTCTTGATGCAAGAAGTAGGTTCATATTTCATTTTGTTTTCTTTAATAAGAAAGGGATAAATTTTATTTTGTTCAATTTTCATTTTTCTTTGCGTATTTTGAATAAAATTTATTTAATGGCACTTTTTCATTATTTTTTCAAAATAACATTTGTATTTTTGAGGAATGCACATCTTTTAAATGATAGCCTTATCATTACCTTTTCTCATACTTTTCCTAAATAACATTTGTCATTCTATAAAATGCCTAGGGAAAGTATATAATAATTCTCATATTTCGTACTTTGCCTAAAAACTCCTGGCATTCTATAATATTCCTAGGTATTCTATAGAATGCCGACGTTTCAAACATTGCCGGTTTGAAAAAAAAAACAAAAACATTGCCGGTGAAACAAACCATCAATGTCCTTTTTACTCCCAAAAATCTACACCCCATCTGTGATACACGGAAAGAAAATTAGGTTTACCGCAAAACCGCTCTATTAAAAATGAAATTGGATTAAGACTAAGTTATAAAAAGCACTCCAGTTTGCTCACTAGTCTCCAACGTGATTAAAATTCTCCATCGCCTACAGTACTAAATCCCGCTGTGCTTCAGCCCCCAATCCCGTCAGCGGTAGCTGTCGATTTTTGAATATCCTTTTCAGCGCTCTGTCAAGTCTTCAAGTGTTTTGGGGGTTTTAATTCCATTACTGTGTTTGATACGAGGGGGGAGTGAAGTGTGTACAGAAGGGGGTCGTTCCACTTAAACATGGATCTTCTGCGGATACTTGAGAGCCAGCATGCTTTTTTTAAACTTCCCTCCGTGCACATGTCATAATAGAGCCTACCTTTTGTGACATCTGGTGTCGTGACGTCATTGCAGAGAGGTTGATTGATGGAATGTGGGAGCTTTTATGGAAGGAAACATTTAATGTATTGATTTGTTTCTTGAAATTCGTGTGATGGATGGGATTACAAAAAAAAAACCACCCTCTTGTAGGTATTAGGGATGCTGTTATTGCGAAAATAACCGGTTTTCGATTTTTTTTTTATTAAAAAAAAGCCGTTTGTAGACAAACATTTTTATTAATATTATTTTACAGGAAATCAATCCATTGGCCAATATTTATCTGTTCATAAAGACCCTTGCAGTAATCCGCCAACCAACAGACGACTCGAGGAAGCTATTGTCGTTGATTGGCCTAAAGTGTCAAAATTCAAAGCTTCATAACTTGGCAAATTTTAGTCTAAATCGAACCTAAAATCGAGCCTATCTTCCAATCCGGTTTTTTTTACCCAGTGATTGGATTTAAAAAAATAACCGGTTATAACCGAGACAAAAATAACCGAAAAAACCTGTTTACCGAAAAAAAAAACCTGTTTTCGGTTAAAACTGGTAGGTTTTCCCCATCCCTAGCAGATATTTGTTCGATGTTATGTTAGTTTAATGAAAAAATCCTTGATTATTTGGAAGATGGCCATTCTTTTTAGCAGCGTATTTATCGAAGAAACTGAATTACTTTCAGAAATTTTGTGCAAAACGTTTGGTTTAGAAACATAAACGTTTTCATCGGAAATAGTTGCTGATGGCTAATATAACAACATAAATTCTACACGAAATTGCGTTGCCTAGCGTCGCGTAAGTAGAATTTGTTCTATTGTTGCGTTTTTATATTGCACCTAATCATATTTTAATCGAACAAATCCTTATAAAAAAATTTTAAACTCTGCAAAATGTATTAACACTATACCTTTGTGTACTACGAAAAGAAAAGGACAAATAAATAATAAGATCTGATAGGAGCAAAAAATAATTCTAAAATGATTTTTCAAATAAAATATCCTCTGCAGTTCTTAAAAAGTAAATTCACTCAAAATCTCCTATTAAAAGCTACGAGTCGTTCGTCAATTCTTAGAAAATTACAGAAACTTTAAATGAAAATTAATAAATATTTAAAATAAGTTCTCTAAAAATCTACAAAGTTCTAATCTAGTGTTCTAAGTTCTAAGTAAATAGTTAATAATTAATGGATTACAACAGACTTTAAACTATAATCCATTGCTAAGATGAAAACAGATTTAGTAACTAATGGTCTAAAAGCTGAAGTGGCTACTTTGTAGAGACAAATGATGATTAAAGTTTATCATTTTTACAAATAATCGCCAGACTGTCGGCAGAAAGAAAACCGGTAGAGGCTCTGGGGATGAGCAGGATTTAACCATGAATTGAAAAGCTAAAATACACATACAGATTTCTAGAAAGAGTTTTGTTTTTGTATTGAAAATAATATTTCGTATTTTTTTTTTCTTCATTTATAGAAATATTTGTTTGGCTTCGTTACACTCTTTTCTCGATTTCGATCGATGAAAATAATTTTGTGTGTTCCCTTTTCCCTTCAAGCAGAATTTTATAGTGACAACGAGATAACGAGCGACAAATTTAATTAATTTTGCAATTTTAAAGTGAGATGTAAAGTTATGTAAAGAGCATATATTTGTTATTTATAAAATTTGATAAATACAGAGAACGGAATTGTTAAAGTTGAGGTCAGTTCTACCAGATATCGAGTCTGAAGGTTAAACAATTCATATTAATAGTTACACACGGCTAATAATTTCACACTTAAAATTTTCAGTTCACAAACTATTCACATTGTTCATGTAAGAGCAAATGAGTCAACTCAGACTCACTTTATAACCATCAAATGCTCTACGAGAATTTAATTTTGGAACCCACAGCGCATTTTGCAGGAGGAGAAAATGCGTAAAATACAGTAAAAAAATGCTTATAAGAGAACCTACAGTTGCATGTTAGATGATCTGCGGAGTTACTTTTGTTAAGTGATTGTGACGACACGTGAATTCCATTAACGTTTATACATTAACAACAAAAAAAAAAAATCGTTTGTTCAAAAAATGAGCAATTTTTGT
The DNA here is from genome assembly GCA_013235015.1 of Araneus ventricosus. Lineage (NCBI taxonomy): Eukaryota > Metazoa > Arthropoda > Arachnida > Araneae > Araneidae > Araneus > Araneus ventricosus. The sequence continues at coordinate 66,883 of BGPR01000452.1, forward strand.
CTTGCTTTAAAATGCGATGTTTTCTTCGGAAACCAATAATAATAACTACAGTATACTCTCTATTATCCGTGCGCATTCCGGACTCAAAAAAAATTTAAAGAGAAACATTTTCACGCTTATCATTCATGTAAAATCGATGTTAATGTTCGATCGAGAGATTCATTCCGTGAAACTAGTGAACCGTGACAGCGGAGGCTAAAGAATAGATTTTTTTTTCTTCCTCCACGTGCAATCTCTACCGGTTCAACCCCTAATTTTCCGAGAAATGAATCATCCACTTCCTGCTAGCTCATTCTCGTACGAACACGCTTCTTCCTGACACGTCATTCTTTAACTTCTTCATCCTCTCTCACTTTCGCACGTGTTCCTTTAGTTTTTGCATCTTGGTTATCGTCAGTTAATAACATGAAATTTTTTTGCTGGTAAAAATGAGTGGTGTGAAACGAAAACGAAACGTTTTAAATGTTAAACAAAAATTAGAAATCCTTCAAAAACTTAATAAGGGAGAATCAGCTAGTACTGATGCAGAGGATGTACTAAATGAGAGAAATACAGTTTCTCATTCTGCTGCTCTAGAAGTTTCCATAGACTGTATACAGTCTATGGAAACTTTGTCAGATTATATGGGGCAAAGAGGATTTGATTATGGTGACATTACTGCGGTTCGTAAAAGATGTGTCGATGTACGGCAAGAGATGAACAAACAACAGAAGCAAAGACGCATAACAGATTTTTTAAAGCATTAAATGTTAAAAGGAAAATTCCTAGTTTGATGTTATACAGCATGCAAATTTAAGTAATTTTATATTTTTGTACTGATGTTGATTTTTTCTTTAATAAAAAGGAGTTTTCGGATTATCCGTGTTTTTCAATTGTCCGTGCAATCCCTCCCGGTGATTAACCCGGATAATCGGGAGTGCACTGTAATTTAAATCGATAACATTTTATCTTTTCTTTTGCTTTCAAGCGTTCTTTAAGTTTCTTTTGATTATTTTGCTTTACGTGTAATGAATTTATTTAAAATTAATTTTGGTTTACATTGGAGTCCATTCGTGCTCACGTGATACCCTTAAAATGCGCAGCGCCAAATTAATATATGAATCCATTTCGCGTCTTTCAGTAAGGAAAAAGATGTGACGTCACAGTTAAGAGTAATCCAAAGTACAGTTAGATGACATGCGCAGTTATTTTTGTCATGTGACTCTGACGTCACGTGAAATGACTCATTATCCGATGGAACCTCATGAAAACGTATTCATTGTCATATCAGTTTAGCAGCTAATTTTCAAACATTTCCTGCATTAGCTAAAAAAAAAAATCTTTCGAAAATCAATATAGTTTTGTAAAGAATTTCTTTAAAAAATATTTGGTTTTTTTTACCTGCATAAGTCGTCTATATATTGGTACACCACTCAAATCCCAGCACAACAGAAGGCGCTAATCTTTGCTGAGGGTGGGGATTGGCTTTAAGTGGACTCATGATAATATCCTGACGCGTGCGCGCGTCATGTTAGGCATGCGTCCTAACTAATCGATAAGTTCGCTACGGTTGATGCTACCCATAGCGGACATTCGTTATCCTTTATACGCATTTAACCTCAACACGTGTCGGATAGAAACAGAGTTAAAGATGATAGTTGTAGGGGAAAATGTTTCGCTCATAGGATATGTTTGTGTCGCTTGGTTTTCAAAAGGTGTGAAATCAAACGACCATGAAAGGAAAAATATGTATACTCAAAAGCTTTTAAGTTTATTCTCGATAGAATTATTCTGAAACTTCGAAAATTAACGTCTGCTCCCTTCAGCTTATGATTAAATTGACTTTGTTATTTATTATATTTTGGATGCTAGATAAAAATAAAAACAGTTTTTAAAAACACACTATTATTATCGTATTGAATGTAGATTTTTTTTTTATTTTAGTTATTTTCTTTATTTTAGTCGTTAATTTATAATTCACTAGCAGTAGGCGCACGGCGTTGCCCGTGGAACCAGGACTTCAACAAAATGAAAAAAAAAAAAAAAAACGCTCACAATGACACGAAAAAGTTTTGAAAACAAAATCAAAACAAAAAATGCACATTATTGATTTTCCCGCTTATTTTTCATCGCGATAATGACATTTCAACTGTAGAAAAACAGTACAGAGTACATTAATCCGAAACAATGTTAAAAAATTGCAACGTGAAAATTATTATTATACAGCAAGAAAAATATGCGAGACAAATAAGCACGTTAAGACACTTCCGAAAATAATAATCGAAGTCATTCAGTTAAAGGTTATGACGTTTCCTGCGCTCTGCACCGTCAGCCAATGAAACTGCAACAATGCATGCTGGGAAAGCTCCGGAGAAAGTCCCGCGGGAGAATGCTCGTTATAGAAAAATCTCTTTGAACTGACCCGGGAAAAATTGATGAAAAAAAAACCGGAAAAAGATATTTTAACCGTTCTTGTTTTAAATCCGACAGAAACGTTCCAGTCATAAGCTGAAAAAAATTGAAAATGATAGCGTCATTAGAACGTCGGATGCTAGAATTTTAAGAAATCCGAATGAAAAATTAACATAAAAGTGACTATTTTTCAAAAATTTCTCAAAAGTCAGTAACTTACGTTAGACGTACGAAACAAACTTCATTAGAACGAAAATTGTTTACTCTTTCGGATGGTGCATCTATTTTTTTCGTACATTTATCCGAAACCATGCTATTGAGAAACACATGCTATTGAAATCACACAAAGCAACACAAAATATTAAATAAAAAGGTTTCTAGATAAAATTTTAAAATTCCGGCTCCGAGGTGCATTCAGTCATCATTACGACTACCTGTGTGTCCAATTTCATGACTGTAAGTGCGATAGATTCGTCTGGACATCGCGGAGACACACACGCACACAAACATTGCATTTTATAAGTATAGATTATTATAAATACAACGAATCAGTTTTCCTGAAGTTCACTACCAGATGGCGCCACTCGTATGGAATAAAAAATTAATTAAATTAATCGATTAATTGATAATTAAGTTCTAAAAATACTAAAATAGTGTATTGTCACCGAAAACACATGATTGTACACAATTTCAGAATTCTAGCTTTCAGGAAGTGAGTGAAAAAATCGATTACAAAATTCCATCGTTACAAACATAAAACAAGTCAAATTAAATAGAAGTGTGTAAAAATGGAAACTGTAAATTAGAATTAGACTATTCCGTTTTAAAAATTTTACTAAGCTAATTTATGTTCATTAACGAAATGTGCTCTTTTTTTAAACAGGACCATTAGATTTAATGATAAAATACACCATATTCAATCAATCATGCGATTCATTAAACAATTATAAAATGTAATAATAATAACTTAATTGATTTGAGCATCTCGGAAAAAATGAAGATGACATTTTTTTTCGTTCTTTGTAAAATCATAAAGGGGGAGGGGGGAAGTGCTTTGCCGAGCACTGTTTTGAAATGGAAAAAAAATAAGTTTTTAAAATTGGAGAATAAATTTCTGTAGAAAAAAATTCATGAGACCATTTTAAAGACAAAACATACAATAAAACTAAAATCCTTCCAATTATTTTAAATAAATTGCATCCGTTTCCGAGAATATGTATATAACAGGTTTTCATAAACTTTCTTTAGAAGTGTGCAGTAATCAGGAATAAATAAAGCAGTCCAATGAAGCATCAATTAGTGATAAACATAAATAAAATTAGTTAATAGTTAGTAAATTTTAATGACATATTTTAAATCATGATGACTTTGTTAATTATTTGCGTTCATTAGTATAAAATATCAGCTATAGAGTTGTTCTGTATCGGTATTTTAGCGATCCCAAAATTCTTTTTATTCTTCTCTTTGGTAGTTAAGATCATGGCTTTTAGTTTAAGAAGCCTATTTATAAAGAAATTTATGATAATAGGGAAATGTGTTTTAAGCTACATTTTTCGATTTAGAACATGAAAAGTTTTCCCTTTGGGTCTTAAAATCGTAAAATAAAAGAATAGGTAAGACAGTCTCTATTTTTCTTTAACTTTTCCTTGAATTGGCATAATATTGCATAGACAAAATTGTGCTGATTCACGTTTCAACAGTATACCGATATGCAAAAAAACTTTTATTTTATTAAGAGCTCTGACTATTTCAAAATCTTGCCCTTCAAATCAGCAATTGTTCATTCTCGTATGAAATACAAACATTAAAAAATAGCTTTTTATCAACACCTAAAATAATTAACGATGAAAGATTAGGAATACTCGCATACCAGCAGAGTAATTTCTTAAACCGGCATAATATGACATGGACAAAACTGTGTACCGATGTACGTTTAAACAATAAATTGATGTACAAAAGAAACTCCCTCTATTATTTTATTCCGAGTTGTTACGATTTCAAGGTCTTACCCTTCAAATGAGTAATTGGCCATTCTCGTGCGAAATACAAACATTAAAGAATAGTTTCTTTAACAATGCTTAAAATGATTAGCAATGACTAAAAGATAGTAAAACTTGCCTGCCAGCAGGCCTATCCGAGCTTCTCAGCCAGAGAAACAGGTCACTACACTTCCTTAAAAATCTGTGGTATATAATCAGAAGCCGGAATAACGTACAGCAAGTACCAACCGACGTTTCATAACAGACCTACTGTGTGTGTAATTGAAACGTTGACGCTAATAAAACAAGTTTCACGGTGAACTTGTTTCCACACATCGCCTCGCACACATGTTGTAACCGAAGAAATTTATCTATTTCCCTGTTTTATCTTGTTGCTATACAACCGGTCGGCATTCTGTGGAGGGAATTTTGAGAATTTACGAACTATTTCATCGCAGTGAAGGAAAAACTAAGTAAGTTTGAAAACATGTTCATATACTGGCGTGAAATAAATTTTTTAATTTCAATTTTTTTCCCTTCCTTCTTTTAACTTTCTCGAATACGAAGTACACAAAGAGAAATAACTGTAACCATAGAATAATTCGAACTCGAGATTTTGATATATCTCCACGCTTTAGACTTCCCTGAGCACAATAACTTAAAAATGGATGCAGCTATACAAGTGAAATTTGGTATGTTTCCTTCACACCAAGATTTTAGATCGGTATCGAATTTTGGATGAAATCCACAGTGGCGTAGGGAGGGTAAGTGGCGCTCGGGTCATAATATGATTTTTCGCCTTCCCCCTCCGTCATCATCAGTGATTTAGTTTGTGTAAACGGCGCCCGGGGCGTGATATTTTTTCGCCCTTCATCATATTTGACTTTAAAAAATGACATAAATGCATCAATGATTTGTCACCATGGCCAGTGTCGTAGCAACAGTAAGTGGCGCCAAGAAAACAACATTATTTTTTTATCAGTGGCGTAAAAAGCGTAAATGGCGCCAGGGGTATAATATTGTTTTTTCGCTCCCTCATCATATTTTGCTTTTAAAAATGGAATAAACGCAGTAATGTCTTCACTCCATGGCGCCCCCCAAAACTGGCACCCGGGCAGCTACACACCTTACCCACCTCCCCGTCGCTATGGAAATCCATCAGCAAGAAGTCTGTCTGTCTCCAGAACTGTAGATACGTATCAAATTTTGGACCAAATCTGTTGAAGGGTTGACTGTCTATCCGTGTGTATGAGATAGCAACAATTCAAAATCGCAGCAAGCTAGGTAATTGAAATTTGTTTGTGATCTGAAACTCAAATTGTAGACGTGTGTAAAATTTTGGAACCAATCAATCTACGGGATTCATATTCGTTTCTCTAGAAAAGGTATCTTACTATTTCTTTTAAAATCTTGTACGATTTTCATTATTCTATATCTGAAAAAGAAGAATATACTTGTCCGGAAAAAAACCAAACTCACTTTTTCACACATTTCTCGTTGTTCTAAATTCAGCTTCAATTTTCACTTGTAAAGTCTTATATGATGAGTTCATAAAAATGATTACCATTTACCTAAAATAACTGAAATGCTTTTTAAACATTGCATTTTTAAAAATAATCTCATAAGTGCTACCTCAGAAGAAATAGTTCTGTGATTTTGAAAAATTTTGGTATTATTGCCCCAGTCCGAAACATTACTGTTCAAAGTATATTGTCCTTCTTTTCATGATAAATGGTAATAAAAGGGGGGAATTTTAATGCGTCATATTTTACCTATTTAAAAGTTCATATCAAAATAGTACATATTATCCTTAATGAAAATTAAATATTCTCCGTCTTTTTATTACAGTGTCAATAAAAGAAGGTATTTTTAATTCGTCGTTTTTTGTATATTTAAAAGTTCTTATCAAATTGTTACGTTTCTTCTGTAAATCTCAAACGTGTTAGATTTTGTACATTCATTTAGTTATTTATAAATATGTAATTCTATTATTAGAATAACGCATATCCGTGTTCAAACATAAACTATCTGAACAAAATCTTTTTATGTGAAAATTACATTTTCCTGACGAAAAAATTTTAAATTTCATAAATGTCGCTTTTTACTGTGTCCAACCTCAACCACCCGAATGATTTCGACAATTTGTTTTTCATTTGAAAGGTTATGACGTCTAGATATGTCATCAAGGGTCGCCTGCCCCCATTTTGGAACGAAATCAAAAACACATTTCTCCACCATACATTCTCCATGTCACCGTTAAAGTGTATAATTCAGTTATTCTATAGATTAACTGATCATGTCAGTTAAAGTGTAAAATAAATTATTTATTTCATACTTTACCTAGTTATTCTATGAAATAACTAGGTATTCTATAGAATAACTAATGATAGACCGTTAAAGTGTAAAATAAACATTATGACATTAAAACAAGTCCGCTTTTTTCTAAATTTCGCACTGATTGCATATCAGCCATAACCGATGGAAAATTAAAACCACTATAATAGTGTCATAAAACTGTAATGTCGCTTTCTTCCCATATTATTCTTATAGTTGGAAAGAGAGATTTACAGGAATACGTATTGGAAGGAAGTCAATGACACTCGACCTTGGCGACAAACTTGCCGAGTGTTTAGGAACCTTGGCGAGAAATGTGGCGAACTTGGTGACAAAATGAAGGTTTCAGAATATACAGGAATTGTCTCGGTATCTCTATTAGGAACAAAGTTATGGACAAATTCCACTATAAACGCAGATTCCTTACATTCAATGAGCTAGCGAAGCTACTAGGATCCGTCTACCGCTGCTAGCGAAGCCGTAGGATGTTTTTAAAGTTAAAAAAATTTGCCCGGCGCCCACTTCAGATGCCGCAGGCATCGCGAGCACAATTTTTCCTACTTCATGTCAGTATTTAAAAAACGCAGATTCCTTACATTTTCCGGCTCCCGCTACTAGCGAAGACGTAGGATGTTTCTTAAAAATAAAAAAAAATTCCGGTGCCCACTTCAGATGCTGAAAATACAAATAACCAATCTGACTAACAAACAGGCTGCATCATGTCGGCTATTTTACACTTTAACGATGCGTGGACCGTTATTCTATAGAATATCTAGTTAAAGTGTAAAATAAAAGTTTATTTAACACTTTAACTGACTTGATCAGTTATTCTATAGAATAACTAGGTATTCTATAGAATAACGGATTTCATACTTTAACGCTAACATCCATATGTTTTTTCGATTTCGTTCAAAAATTGGGGTGGTGGGGGAAAGGTGACATCCATGACGTATCTAGATGTTATAACCTTTCAAATGAGAAAAAAAAATTGTTGAAATCCTGTCAGGTGGTTGGGGAATTTCTACAAGGTTTACCCATAGACAATGTACAGAGGAGAAGTGTGTTTTCGATTTCGTTCAAAAATGGAGTGTGGTGGTGGGGGCAAACGATCCTTTATGACATATCTAGACGTCATAACCTTTCAAATAAAAAAAAATGTCGAAATCCATCGAGTGGTTGGAGCTGGCGAACTGTCTGAAGGTTTTACCATATTATTTTAAATATATAGATCCCAACAGTTGAAACAAAATGGCGTGTCAAAAATATTGTAAAATTCCTACTGTAGGTGATGAAAACTGTTTATTTAGAGCGATGTCATTCTGTATTTATGGATTTGAAGACTTTCATGCCAAAATTCGTGAAAAAGTTATACAAAACATTACAACTAGTTGAGGTTTATTGAAAGATTTTACAATTTTAAAGGAATCTGTTGTCTACAAAGAATATGTGAAATCTACTATGGTTTTATGGTCTGTTCCACTGATCTTCATGCAGTATTTAAAACTGAAAAAAGTAGTGGCCGAGAGCCTCGAAGCAGCGAGGTTTCAGGGGCAGTGCTGAGCAAAGTGGGTGCTGGCCGCGAACCCGCCCGGATGGCGGCGAGAGCGGCTAGTATCTAAATAAATTAGAACAAATAGAAATAAATTATTTATGAGTAAAAAATAAAGTTTTTGAATATGCCATCGAAATGAATTTTCGAGAGTTTTCGAACACAAAAAACACTATTGAAATAAAATGCATCAACATCCTGATAATCTTGTTTGAAGTAACGTTTCAAAATGATCGTCTATCATGAGAACATCTTGACTTCGAGCAAAGTGATCGTTACACCCCCGCAAAATGAATGATAAATTACTACTATGAGAAGAATGTCAAGTACAGCCACAGTTTCTTATCAACTCATAGTCTTTTGTTTTGTTTTGCAGAAAATACGCTTTGATGTTAACACAGAAATAAACCTTGAAGTGAGCAGGATTTCATATTGTCACGAAGATGCAACGAATTACAGAATACAATCTAACAATAAAGTAAATTTATGAATTTGAAGCAACTCGTAACACAAGAGAACAGAGAACTTGTTCACAATTTGTGGGACTGAGCATTTATACACTTGCGGAATATTCCAGAATCATTCAGCTAGAATTTTATAGAAAGATCTAGAATTGCCAAGAACATATATAAACAATAAATAACATTTTGAATTAAAATACCAGTCCTTGGATTAATCCCTTAACAGTGTATCTTGATCTCATTTCCTGCATCGAACAATGGTATTTTTACGCTAATAATCGACGATTAAATCATTCGTAGAAGTTATCATTTGATACAAAAATGACTGATAATCCATCCTTTTGTTCTATGGGCTCTGAGTTAGGGTTGCCATACGTCCCGTATATACGGGGCTGTCACCGTATTTCACTACTCAGTCCCGTATTACTATTTGTAAGTTTTCTCCCTAAACTGTGCATGAGACACCGGGCGCTCATGAAGAAGAAAATATATGAGAAAAAAATGATATAATTAAGAAAATAAAATCAACTTTAAAATATGACTGGCCTAAAAAGGATTAGTCTTGTATCTTTTTTATTATTCTACGTGTTCATTTTATTAGATTGCTTAAACTTGATTGATTTTTTATAGGAGTAAATTAAACCATTCCCTACCACTATTTTCATGTTTTATTTGTTTAGTTCTTAAACGCCTCGTATCAATGCTTGGCAATTATGATAACCCTACTCTTATTTGAATCAATACGACAACATATTTTCAAAACAGAAGTGGGTCATTTTATTAGACGTTACAGAATATTACATTAGTAAGGGGTTAAACAACCGTGGCCTGGAATCGAACCATGGATATGACCTATCAATTGAGCCACCGAGACCGCTGACTAGATTTCTTTCTGCGGCAGTTTTGTCGAGATCATTTACAAAGCCATCCGGAAAGAGACCAGTTGCTTAGCTTTATGGAGTCAATTCATGTTAATGTGGTGCCACGGTGGACTAGTGGTAAGGAGTCAGGATCGAAGGATACCAGGTTCGAAAACCGATTCCACTGGAAATATCTGGCCCTGGTGCACGTTAAACCTGACGGGTCAAACGCCGTCCCGCTCGTGTGGTGCAGAAGTTTGGAGAAGGGGAGACAGTCAGGTGTCATCCTCGTCATTTGACCGCGGTTCAAAATTAGGAGGTCCGTGCGAAAATAGCTGTCGAGCTGCTTCAAAACGGGACGTTAGTAAAACGAAACGATTATGTTCAAGTGATACAATTCCAATGGGCGGCACTAATTAATTTTCAGAATAAATTGCTCATCTTGTAGGAGGAAAAATGACCTTCAAAGCGAAAAATAACAGCAATGCGTAAGACCTCGTGAAGTTAGATGATAAGTGAAGTTACGTTTGTCATGTGAATCAATGACTCCATCAAAGAATATCTGTCATTGATTCACATAGGAATTTCACAACATTCAATAAACAGAAAAAAAGCTTCAAATTAAATGTTTAAACATCTATAAATGGCCATAGGAAGAAACATAATACAATCCGTTATCAACCTTACAGCTTCCATTATCACTTTTTGTTTAAAATTCTAATGCTGTACCATGCCAAACTTCTTAGAAATATTTAATTAAAGAAGCAAAAAAATCGTTATGAAATATTTCGGTTGATATTTCTAAATACTCATTCTTTAATTAGTGATTAAAAATATTTCTCTTTTAAATTATCCATTTTCTTTTAAATTTTTATCAACGGTTTCCTTTCCATTTCAAAATCATCCCGATATAATATTTTTTTCTCCTGCAGCTTTCATCAAGTTCGTCGGCTTTTCATTGCTTAACATTGAAGGGAGAGAAATTTTGACACCTCAAACGTCGCACCAATTTAGAAGTTTTTGGCAATTCATTGCCAGATTTGTGACTACAACCAAATCGTTAATAACAATGGAGTTTTTAGACGGGTTTATACGATTTTCTTCAGAAATTTTAGAGAATTTTTGCGGCTTCTGGTTGGACGTATATTCAAACAGCGAAACCACTAGTCAATTGTGACATACATTCAAACAGTGAAACCACTAGTCAATTGTGACATACATTCAAACAGTGAAACCACTAGTCAATTGTGACATACAGTGAAATCAGTAATTAATTGTGAATTCATAAATGACCAGCGAAGTGTGAGACCTACAATAATCTTTGACCAGATGCTGATATTAGGATTAAAACTACTATATCTTCCGAAACCTGCAACCTATTTTTTACTTTTTGTGTTCTTGTGGATCTATTTGGTTTAATGTCATTTTTAAGGAATATGTATGATAATCTTTGAATAATTAGCTTTTAAATAAATTTGTATTTTCACCTTTTGTTGATCTTCCTGCCTAAGTCAAAAATTCGTATTCTTATAGCTCTACGAAACCTGGTAAGAAACTGTGTCTGATCGCACTGCCACGGCTTCGACTGGCGGGTCGCGAGTCCAAGACCGATTCCATGGAAGATACACCATATCTGGGGCCTAGTGCACGTTAAATCCGTTGAGGTCATCCATCCACTGGTATGGTGTGGAAGTTTGGAGAGAGGGTGACGGCGCGGGTATCTCCCTCACCGTCTGTCCACGGTTCAAAATTTCGCCGTTCATTCCAAATTAATCCTTGTGAGACTTCAAAACGGAATGTTAATCTGCCTAAACAAAACCTGCTAAGAAATTTCGGAACAATATGAACAAGGGCTTGTCAAAATACTGTAGCGTATATCAGATCACTCGTACTAATTAGCAAAAACTTTTCAAAACATTTCTATTGAAGAACTTCAGAGGCTATTTGAACACAAAATCAATTAGTTATAATGAATTATTAATTTTAATGAAACTGTTATAAGTATTTTAACAATATAGTTTCAATTAGAAGCTCTTAACGAATTGCATTGAATCCTCGTTTTCATTCATAATTTTCGTGATGATTGAAGCTTCATATTTAATCTTACTTTAACTCGTACAATTTATCAGAAGTTAAAATGAATGAACATTCCCTATAAAATAAATCGACAGTTGGGGGCGCTTCAAACTTGTAGATGAATCAATTTAACTCGTATAAAAAAAACTTGGACTTACAATTTGTATTTTGTAAGTCCAAGGTCTGCATTCGAAAATCCGTTGTTATAGTCTAGTCTGAAGATCCAACACGACTTCATGACTCAGATGTAAACATTCTAGATGGAACTCAACTTGAGTTAAATGGGTCACTGGCACGTGAGAAAAGCTTAACTAAAAGGTTTATACAACCACCTGACCTTGGGGTGGCTCTGTTCGCTAAGAATTGTTTAACATTTTGTGCTTCGTTCATGTTAAATAATGCGATTAAAACATCTAAATCTTAAGATGGTTTTAGAAATAAATCGATAATATTTTAGTAACACGGAGTCAGGTGACAAGACGTCAAAAATTATCCATTCTGGTGTGGTTACGTTTTGTTAAGTTATAGCTAAAACTGGTTTCGGAAAGAAATATCAAAATTTAGTGGTTAATATATATAGGGTATCGCAACAGTCAGATGGCAAACGCAACTTCATTTATCATCTAACTTCACGGGGTCTTACGCAGTGCTGTCATTTTTCACTTTGCAAGTCATTTTTCCTCCTGCAAGATGAGCAATTTATTCTAAAAATTAATTGGCACCTCCCATTTGACTTGTATCACTTGGGCTTGATCGTTTCGTTATATTAACGTCCCTTTTTGAAGCAATTCGAGGGCTGTTTCTGGATGGACCTCTTACTTTTGAACCGTTGTCAGATAACAAGAACGATACCTAAGCTGCCATCCCTTCTCCAAGCTTCCGCACCGCACCAGCGGGACAGCGTTTGATCTACGTCAGATTTAAAATGCACCAGGTCCACAAACGTGGTGGAATTTCAAGGGAATCGTCCTCCTGGAATCCTCCGGCCCCGAAGCCTTACCACTAGGCCACCACGACCTATGCAGTTAAGCGGCATTTGAGATGTTATTAGAAGTTAAATCGGAAGAGGAAGATCCCATTGCCTGACCCGACACATCACTTAAGACAACGTTGTTTGATTCTTTTCCTTCGGGACATAATTAAAAAATTGTGTACAGCAAAATGTAGATATTTTGGGTGGTCTGAAATAGCGTAAGCGGTTAATTTAATGATATAAAGTGGCAAGAGATCTATTTCCACTTGGGCATCTGCAGAGCCTCTATAGACAGCGGCGGCGACTCGGGGGAAGGGCAGCCCACTTTTTTGGGGAAAAATTAAATTTTTGTTTCATTTTAGTTGCCTAAAACTAGGAATTATAAAAAATTTTTGCAAAACACTAGCAAATTTTGTAACAATTTTTTTAAATTTTGTTATCTCCATGGGTACTTTTTGCCAAACAGTCGCCGCCACCGTCTATAGGCACTCGTTTCTAGCTTCATTAGCCTGTATAGAGACTTGAATATTTGCCCTCTTTAATGCGAGTGAAATATTTAACTACTCTTGTACCAGTGGCAAATCCGGGGGTGGAAACTAAAATTTTTGATGTTTTTTCAAATCATTACCCCTGTTTGTTCTTAATCTCTTTTTTAAAAAGTAAAACGTGGCAACATTGCTTTCTAGCTTGACAGGCTCGAAAATTTTCCCAATTTTGTAGTCATTCCACTTGTATTTGTAGCGTTAACGTGGTTGAAAACATTTTTTGGCTAGTTATTTCATAGTGTTTTCGAAAGTATTATAGTGTCCTTTGTAATATTTATTGTCAGGTGAGTAAAGTTAAAGTGTTTTCACTTACATAAAGCCATGAGGTCACGTCGATTCAAATTTTTATGACATCGACCCCCTCCAGACCAAAATCCTGGATTCGCCACTGTCTTGTGCTGTTCTCTCGGTAGAAACCATTACTTTTGGATACCTTTAGTCTGGGCACCCTGTACAGGATGTGTACCAAATCACCCCATGTAAATGAATCGAATTAGACTATATTGTTAGATTTTCTCGTTAATGTTTACATTCTCACGTCTATTTACAACATGTAATTTTATCCCTTCTTTTTTTTTGTCGAAGATTAAAAGTGAAACAACACTAGTCTTTTTATTATTCGGTAACAAAATGCTCTTAAATTAATCTTATTCCTAAATAATCATTTTTGGATGTGTAACCAAGCGTTCTAAGTTCTCTCTCTTGTGCTTGCATTCCCTAAATTGTTTTGAAATCTGATCTAGTGGAAAACACTAAGAAACAAACAGGGCTATCAAACTCATCCTCTCATATAAAGAAGACTTCAATGGCGAAATCTTCCAAGCATTTATTTCTAAGGGAAAATTATAGATACCTGGGACATCGACTGTTTTCAATATCACAAAATTGAAAACAAAACATTCCCAGAGCGTGTTCCAAGAAATTCAGCCAAGGCGTGAACAAAGGAAACAATCTAGTCAAAACAATCTTATCGTGGAGTCAAGTACAGCCCATGGGGGATAAAATGAAAAAAAGATCAGAAACAAAAACAAATGAAAATATTCCCTTGTTGTTTTTATGTATGTGTGTGGGAGAAGAGTGCAAGCATCCATCCCCCTCTACTGTTCAAAAATAGTTAAAGTGATCGAACATTAATCATTTGATTGTTTTGTTTGCGAATCTCGAAATGCACGCTGCGCCATTTTTTAAAAATGGAATTTAGTTCCTCCTTGCGGGCAATGGAAGCGTTCATTAGAAGTAATAATGGGTTGAGAATAAAACCAATTGTTCCTGATGTCTGATGTTTTTATATATTTATTTAGTTTTAAAAAAAATTTAAATGGATCTACGTCTTGGGAACGGAGTACCCTTAACCTTCTGTCGGGCGCAATACAAATGCTAACACGTTCGGGCGCAACTCATTTGGGAGAGTAAAAGTTAAATTTTTGCTTAGGCTTAAGGAAAAGCTTATCAAGCTGAACTATTCGGTCATACAAAGCAATATTTGCGTTTTTAAATAACTTTTTTGTTTTTCCTCGCAATTTCAACTAATAAAATGTCCAGGAATTCAGGAGGGAGTTGACGTTTGTTTTCCCGTAAAGTTCCTTACCAATGACAACTGTTGTCGTTGAGAGCCTGAAATAATTTCGACATTTTTGAAACAATATATTGGAAATAACCTGGGACACAGATATACGAGCTTTTGCAGGTAAATAAAAAGAAATATTGAGAAAAATTTGAGAAATCAAAAATACAAACGTCGGGCACAATTCATCTACCAGATTAACGTGCCTCTCACCTACACCAAAAGAGTACTTGAGAAAAAAAAAACACGGCACCCTAGAGTGAGTGGTAGGGAGCCAGGAAGCTACTAGAAGTCCCTCACCTTTCTCTATAAAACCCGCACTTAGGCACAAAAAAAATATGTGTGTTTCATCTCACAGATTAGACGCCCCCGACGGACGGAAGATTAAGAAGGAAAGCGAGGTTCTTGTTGTACTCGAGGAAATTTTGTTTGACTTTTGAAATGATATATTTTTTAAAAAATATTTTATATCTGAATTGAGAATTTTGGGTTAACTTCCTGACTATTCAAAACAAAATTTGCAGTTTTCTTAACCTGATATGATGATAGATGTCCATCTTACAATTCAAGAAATGAAAGTCAAAAGCATTTTTAAGTGAATTTTTAAAAAAATCGGGCTTTTAAGGGTTAATGCAACCAATGCGGATGAATAAATTTGAAGAAAAAGTAATAAAAATACTAGTAAAATATATTGATAGTGTTTCCTCGTCCATTCTTTGTTGCTGTTTTTTTGGAAATTTGAATAGTTCACATTTTTTATTGTTTTGTAAAAATATATTTTTTTTTTCATTTCTCCAGCTCCTCACCCCAATGTTTAACATCGATACGAAATTCAAGAAATTCAGTTCTTTTGGCTATTATTCTGCGAGAAAAATAGAAGAGCACTTCTAGAAAAAAATGAGCATTACGGGCTAATTTTGATTACAAATGTGTGTCATTCGGCAGCTCTTGGTGTGAATAATGCTTCAAAAAATTATGAAACGCACTAATGTAAGCACTAGAAGTGATGAATGAGTTTATTTATTTAATCGCTGAAAGCACTTATTATATCAGCAGCAGCAGCAGCCTTTTTATCATCAACGGATTCTCAAGACTCGATATCTATGCAACTATCAGCCTCTTATTTACGTCTGAATACAGATTTGATGAAACTTGATCAACTGGAGCGTAAATTCGGTGTCTTTGAGTAGACAATCTTTTCATCAGAGGTAGAGTTTCTCATAAAGAGATTCCAGCTCAAATTTATCAAGAGACCACGTTTTTATACAAGCCTTTCGGCTATAATTATCTTCTCTATGTGTTGTGATTTATGCAGATGAAAATTAATATTTTTCAAAGTTTTTTGAAACGATTATAGAAATTCAAAATGCAGTAGAAACGTTTGGTTGGTATAAATATTTCTTCCTTTTTATTCTAGCATGATGCATGTCAAGTCACATCAATGTAGCATTCTGTATATTAGTATAAGGGTATAAATATTTCATTGGCTATCTCAAAATAACTGACAGTGGTGCTTGTATTTCCGAGCAGCGCAATCTGGCGACCCGGCAGCGATGTAGACATGTAGTTCAACTCATTAACTAACGACAAATCGAATTGAGAGGTAGATTAAGTGATGAAAGAGGTAAAAAAAATGAGAAGTTAAAAAAACACACACAGAGACATTTTATCCTTCATATTTATTTTACGAGTAAGCTTATAACAATCATTCACCATCGCTGTCAGCATCGCTATATTTTTTTGACATTTTGAAGTAGCGACTTGCACAGAAGAATTTTTAAAAAAACCATGCATATCAAATGAATAGAAAGGATTCGTCTGTGTGTTGAAATTTAGACTCCTTCTCGAAGACCGGTCTGCACTTTTCTTGCCATTTCATAAGCATAGCCTTCCTAAATTCTTCTGTGCAAGTCAGTACCTAGAGAAGTTGTAAAATTACAATGATACTGACATCGATAGAGATTGTTATAAATTGCCTCTTAAAATGTAGCTGGAGGATAAAATTTATGTTCTTTTTTACATCTTTCTTTACCTATGCTACCTCACAGCCCGCTCTTTCGTTAGCAGATGTTTTGAACAACACGCCTACATCGTTATTAGTTCCCCTTTCTCTAGATAGAGTTGCTCGGAAATACAAGAATCACTGACTTATTTTGGGGCAGCTTATGCATTTAAGGAAAAGGACCATTTGGGCGCAAGTTTTCGGTTTTTCATAGCTTTATTTTTTAAAAATTGTGGTCTGGTGGAGAAGTTTCGACTTCTTGTTGAGAGAATCACAGGTTCGAGATCTATTTCACCAAAATTTACCATGGACGTTGCCAAGAATACCTTAACTTTGATGCAGTAGATCAAACATTCTCGTAAACTTTGGTTTGGAACTCTACCAACAATCCGCCATGTACGCAGACCTGTTGCACGTCATTTCCGTTAGGGTCGAATGTCCTCCAACTAATGTGGTGTGGAGTTTAAAGAAGGGATGCCGGCTCAGATGTAAACCTTGTTAATTGACTAAGATTCAAAATTATGCAATCCATCCTCAAATAGTCTTTGTTCAAACATTACACTAAGGGAATCGAGAATCTCCTCTCGCATGGCATTTTGGTCCTATTCACTTGGACGTCTGGGTCTAAAATTTTAATTATTCTATAATTTCAGTATATATCAAATTTTATTTATCTAGACTTTGGAATTATTGTTCTCACATACACAGGGGCAGACAAACAAACAAAGTCTATCGTTTTAAGGATTTATTCCAAAATAAGACACAGATCTACAATTTTCGTGTAAAGATCATACCTATAGAGCTTGCTGTGTTTTTGAGTTGACGCGTTCACATACGCGAAGATAGGCATTTCGACAGATAGTCAACCCGTTGACGGGTTTGGCCGAAACTTTGATACAGATCTACAATTCTAGAACTGAAACCACATGCCAAATTTCATCTCTCTAGTTGGTTGTTCCGTTTTTGAACAATCATGTACACAAACAGAAAAAGACGCAATTCCCAAAATGGAATTTTCAGACTCAGGAACGACTAAAACATAGGGATTCATCAAAAAATCGAGGTCGAAATTTTTGTCGATTACAATACTTTCTTTTTGCATACTACGTATACAAGAAAGTGAGAAAAATACGGATGAAATACTTTAAAACAGGGGTGGGGAACCTTTCTGCACTGAAATGCCTCATTAAATTTCGGAAGTTGGACAAAAGGCTCCACTAGCAGAATATTAAGAGTTACTGCTCCGTAATTATTATTATATTACAGACAATTATATATTTCAATGCAAATTGTAACTAACTGGTAAGGCCGCATAAGAAACTCAAGAAGGCCGCAGGTTCCCCATCCCTGCTTTAAAATGCAGATTAGAACACAAACTTCACGGGGCAAGGATCGCTCACATGGCTTTCACAGAAAAGGTTCACTTTTTTTTGCAGTCGTAATGAACAAGTACTGACGTGGAAATTTTTCATTTCTCAAGTTCAAGTTTCTCAAAAGCATTTCCAGCTGACTAGATTCAAACCCCCCTAGGGCACAGAACAATTCTCTTAAATACCCATGATGAGACTCCGAATACTTAATGCTCATGGATAGTTGTGACTTCGACCTTAAAACTTTCTTTCTGACCATAAATTATGTTCATTAACTGTCTTGTGGGGCATAAATATTCACTAAGAAGAAGTTTCATTTTGCTTCGACTGTTGACCTCGAGATAGTTGCTTCCAGAGCCCGCGCGTTGAATGGACCTCCTCTAGTAAAACTCTCATTCACTGTCCCATAATAATAAAGACGAACAGAGTATAAATGCCAAAATAAAGCCAGCATAGTCGTTTGACGATCAAATAAATAAAACGTCGAACTGCGTCGTAGAGGATGGTTCTGTTTTTTTAACTAAAACTCTGAGCGATGAAAAAGTGAATATATGTAAAAAGAATCTACATGGGCATTCAATACAGTTTTTTCCTTTGTTAAAAATATTAATTAAATATTCAATTAATATTATTCAGTGGCAAATTTAAACAGTGGCGGCGATTGGGTGGCAAAAATGGGGGGTGGGGAGTCAAACAATTTATAGACACCTGAAAGTTTCCCGAAGTATAGGGTGTAGACAGCAAAATTTAAAAATTTAGTTAAAAAATTAGCTAGCTTTCCTGGACACTGTTGTTTTTTTATAATTCGTAGTTTTAGGCAGCTCAAACGAAATAATAATTTAATTTTTTCAGCAATAAGTGGGGGGGGGCGACTGCCTCCCTCTTCCCCTGGGAAAAGAAGGGTTTTGATATCCCGGGTACCAGTCTCAGAGGGCGCCATGAAGGCCATTACTGCTTTTATATTATTTTTTATATTATTTTTAAAGAAAATATGATGAGAGCGCTTGAAAATAAACCATACCTCGGGCATCATTTACTCTTGCTAGGCCACTGATGACGACTGGGGTACAAAAAAATGATATTATGATCGAAGAGCCACTTACCCTTGCTACGCCACTGGTCATGTTCGCAAAACTTTAATGCGTTTATGTCAGTTTTTACGGTCAAATACGATGAGGGGTCAAAGAAATACAATTTTCCGGGCGCCGTTTAAACATGCTAAGCCACTGATGATGAGGGTAGGGGAAGGCGAAGGCATATCATGACACGGGCGCAAATTACACTCGCTACGCCACTGTATGTGAAAGAAAGACTATTGGCGGACTCGCGATTTCGCAGCCTATCTGAAGAGACCGAAGGCGTCAAACGACGAATTACGTTACTAAAAAAATGTTTTCTGCCCTCTGGAATATATATTTTTATTTTGATATTTAAGTGCCCTATATAACATGTAATGAAAGGGTGTCATATTGCAAGTTCGCCCCGGGCACCAAAAGTTGCAGTTACGCCACTGAAGGGACTCTAGTATTAGAGCAAAGGTGTGTATCACCACCAGTATTTTAAAAAAGTATATATTTTTACTAAAATTTATTGGACTAACTTTCTGGAATAAAATTTGCTGGACTGGACTTTCTGTAGTTTCCTTTCATATATCTGTACATCAGAGGTAATGTAACAATTTTATCATTTTACAGGAGAGCCAATAGAAGTACCAGAGCGCAATGAATCTCATGCTGTATTTTATTTTTTGAGAGTGGTTAGTAGTTGTCGGTTAAGGTGTCGTCCTCGTCATCTGACTGTGGTTGAAAATTACGAGGTTCGGTTCACAAGTACCTTAGTGTCGCTTCAGAACGGCACTTTAATCTAGATAAACTAAACTGAACCTACATCCGGTTAAAATGTAAAATAACATGTTCGCATGAGGTAAAATATCAAATTAGTTTCCTACTTTAAGGTAATTAAGTTTAACTAAGCTTAACAATTACGTTAATTTAATTAATTTCCCTTCGTTATAATACAAAATATTTAAAATATTAATTTATTTTGAGCGATGAATTCCTTAAGTGTTGAGGGGGTAAAAAAGATGTATCGAAAGAAAGGTTTGAACCTTTAGTAAGTAAACGCGAAGTGAAGTAAAACAGTTCTTCACTTTTTAAGAAAAGGTACCTGTAAAAAGAATTGAGTTTTTGTTTACAATATGTCTAACATTGATTTATATAATAACTAATTGTTCCAAGATTAACTAGATAATGTGTGAGCTCGTTAATTTATTATACACTTTAACTTACTTCATCCGTTATTTCACGAAAAATCTAGGTGTTTTATGAACGGGGGTGTAATGGATCCGGAACGCCGTTTCGGCACTGCTTTTGTTTTTTTAACGAGAAATAAGAAAAAAATTGCATAAACCTCCTTAAAACAGCGCGATTTTTGTAACCCAGGTTAGAGCGTTTAGGCATTGCTTATTTAGGGACAGTACCACAGTCTATCAGATAACTGAAATATGCACTTTAAAGGTAACACATAACTATACATTTGTGTTTTACGCTCTTTATTTTAAAAAATAATTTGCTTTCATTCATTTAATTAATCTATAAGATAATCCATTTAGTAATTTATTTAATTCAAAGAGAAATTCAATATTCTTGATGAACTCATTTTTAAATATCTTGCGCATTGTTTCGAAATTTTCAGTTTTGAAGATTTGATGACTAGTTTAGACAATTTCTAAAGAAATTAACGAAAACTAGATTCTTTACTTGATTACTTTTCTATAAAATAAAAAAATGCAATGCATTTTATATTTTTTATTTTTAACGTACTGTCAAAATTCATTTACTAGTAATTAAATTACTAGACTTCGAAAAGGCAGCTAAAATGAAAGCATCCAAAATTTTGCGTACAAATATATATTGTTGATTTTAATTTATTTTTAGAGTTTTATACAAAATCTTTTTGCCATGCCCTGTCCAAAAAGATAAAAAAAAAAAAAAAGTCCTTCAAAATTTCATTTCTTACAACTTTGTTTACAAACATGTTGAAAATTCAACAAAATTTATAATCTGATCCACTTATTTAAAATAAAAAATCTAAGTTTAATCTAAACTCAATTTTCATTTTTTGGTCCCCTTAATTTTCATTTCTTTACATTGCAGTCATTAGTTTATTATTATTATTATTGCTATCAAACCAACGCATTCTTTTTTTCTACAAAAAGAACTGTTGAAATTTATATTTCTTTTTGAAAATTAGTTTTAACCGTTTTTAACAGTTTCAGGCGTTGAAATTTATTCTCTTTCTTACTTCCGGGTCTTGAAATTTGAGTCATTATGTCTTTGGTCTGATTTTTTATTATTATTATTATTTTTAATATCCAAGTAACGGAAAAATAGCAGGTGCATTATTAACAGATGTGACGTTCTTGTTACATAACGCGGTGCAATATTTTTTTAGTTGTTAAATTCAAGACATATTCTTCTGATGCTATTGTTTAATTTCCTGTGACAGATGTTCAGTTTTACTTACTTTCATCGACAATCATTACTCATCAATAATTATGAGTAATACATATAAACTGGCGCATTTTTATAAAATTGAATTTTTTCTGTAAAGGAAATAGATTTTAAATCAGGGTTGCCATATTGGCCTTTTTATGGCCAAATTTTAAAAATTTGGTCTTTTTTCAAAGAACTTGGCATTATGAATTTTTATTTTGATCTTAAACTAGGTACTGGCTTTTCTTTCGCTTAAATTTTTCCTTGCTTTTTAGAAAGACTTTTTTTAAAAAGTAATTCTACAGTTTTCGGCATTTTGACATTGCACAGATAAAATAACCCGCATTTTATACACGTTAATTCCTCTTTAGAAATTCTTTCTGTTCTTCTTAATCAAGTGATGATTGTCAGAATGTCTCTAGCAAGCACTATGTTCATGTTTCGTATTAAACCATTTGGAGGAGAACCGGAAAAAAAACCCATCCACTTTCCAAGTTATCAATTCCTTCAAATTTGAGAATGGGAACTTCTTTTCTTAAAATTTTTTCACGTTTTTTTTTTTTACCCTTTTTCTTCTTAAATACTCTTAAATTTCATATAAAAACAATGCATACTGAAATGTAATCAACAAGTCTCTCTATATTTTTCTAGTAGCAGTAACATAATCCTTTATTTATCGACCTATTAAAACGATAACATATGTTTTCTGGAATCATGTTTGAAATTGATTTAACATTAATGAACAGCAAGCCAATTAAAACAAAAAAGAAGCTTTTATTGTAAAAAAATAAATAAAAAACTATTTTAAAACTAAATTTCTTTTATTTAAAGTGACTGAATTTTCAGAATTACAAGCTAGAACTCTCTAGTTCAGCGAAAGCGCAACTCGGGATTTACATATTACATATTCAGGCTCGGAACGTTGGTTTAATTGGGGTGCGTATTCACCAAAATCCAAATAAATAAATAAAATAAATCTGAAATTACGAAAAAATAAATTATTTAGCAAGTGTTTAAAAAAAGAAAGAAAGAAAAGAATGAAATAGCATTAGTTTTATATTTTACAATTACTTTTACAAGTTTCCTTCAGGTTCAGTCATCCATATTTGTCATATTAAAGAGG
Source organism: Araneus ventricosus (assembly GCA_013235015.1). Lineage (NCBI taxonomy): Eukaryota > Metazoa > Arthropoda > Arachnida > Araneae > Araneidae > Araneus > Araneus ventricosus. The sequence goes on from BGPR01000452.1 coordinate 89,604, forward strand.
CTACATTCTATGTGTTCTAAAAGTTGGGGAGAATTCTTCAGAAGCTAACTTAAAAAATAAATAAATATAAGTAATTTTTTATGGGAATTCCTTATTTAACAATAAAAGTGTAATTAAGTAAAAAAGTGTGACAATTCGAGGTATTTAATTCATTATTAATTATCCTAGACAATGAGTCGAAATCGGGATTGTACCGGCTAATCAGAGAAACTTGGTCACTTTTTTTATTAAATAAAAAAACTATCTGAGGGCAAAAAAAATCTAATTATTATTGCTGGTATAGATTTCATGAATATTTTTTAAAAAAATTATCTATTTGTTCTTGACAGTTTTTTTTTTTTTTTTTCCAATTGCATTAGCAACAATATTAAAAGCAGAGCGTAATTCTATGTTAAAATATTCAAATTTCAACACAACTTTCACATAGCTACTCTCTTTTGTGCGAAAGTATAAACATCGCTAAATTTCTCTGATTTTTCTTGCATTAAAATTCAAAATGACCTGTTCAAATGATTTTTCTCTCTCTCCATTCATACAAATCCCGCACAATATATACTCCGAAAGTGAACGCGAACTTTTCCGAATAGGACCCTTTGTAATCACATAAATATTATCGGTTTCATTTAACAAAGGAGAAAAGGGGATTGTTATACAAAGGGAGTGCGTACAATATAAACTTCCCCAACTCCAAGTAACTTCCCCGCCCTCCCAATTCGAAACCATTGGAGGTTACGATGCCAAATCTGATCCCAAATCCCCCACTTATACGCAGCTCGAAAAGTTCCGCCTGACGCTTGGCGAGAATTTGTCCGAAACGTGGACTCCAGTAACCCTTTGCACTTGTTGTGGGGGAATCGGAAGTTGATCCACCAATCTGGTTTCTCTCGCTTTTTTCAGGCATTTCAGTTTATTCCGTCGGCTTGCGAGGTTGTCCGGTTTTGTGTCGTGCATCTCCAAACAAGAGCCACATGTTTTTGACGTTTCTCATTTTACAGAATTTGTGAATTGTGTTTGACAACAGTACTTAGTGATGTGACAACACTGGATAACGATAGCCATGGGACCTGGAATTGTTTAATACAATTTAAAAGTTGTTTCAAAGCGACTTATTTCATTGGAAGCTGAACTTCGGAGTTGAATTATTTGCTTTAAATAATTTTGAGGCATGTTCTTCACCATCACGTGAAGATCAGTGTAAGAAGCATTTTTACGGGGGACTGTGATATTATATTGATTGAAGAATGAGCGACTGACAACAAATGTTATAATAATCATTCATGTGCAAAGTAAATATACAAGTTTAGGTGCGATATTTCTTCAAATGACTTAATTTATCGACTGGATCCACTGAGGACATGAACTCTGGCAAGCATGCCCTCTTTTTATGTGTGCACGATTGTCTTAGCTCTTACTTTGGAGTTATGTCTCCAAATTTCTAGTGGCTCTGGTACCTTTGAACTACAGATTCTTAGTATCCAGAATTACCGTGGAGAACTTGCTGATGGTTCATGTTGTGGTGATTACCGCGCTGAAGACGGTTCTTGTCCTTTACCGTGTAATACTGCATTCCAACTCTGTTTGAAAGAATATCAGTCTGATGTCAAAACTACTGGAGCTTGCACGTTTGGTAATCAGTCAACTGAAGTCGTTGCTGGTAATTCATTTTCTGTTCAATCTGAGCCTACCAAAGAAGTTATTCTTCGTCTTCCTTTCTCTTTTCGCTGGACGGTAAGTAATGATACTTATTATGATATCGCATTTCTGCTTTGAAAATGTATATTAGGTTCATTCTAATTAATAGGCCAATTTACCCAGGTAGCATAAAATTCTCTCCAATACTGTAACGGCATTTTCAGGATATTGTATAATATTGTGAATATTGAACAGTATCGTAAAAATATTGTATAATATCTTCGTGTTAATATAGTATGTTTATTTTATATATTGTAGTAGCATGAATATAATGGTATGAATTTAAAAATCACTTAATTTAAAACTCAAATTAAATGCTTGAATTTCGTTTTCATTCAATAGAAAAGCATGGTTTCAACTGTTATACAGTACTACAGTAGAGTTCTGCTAATTCGGACCCCGCTTGTCCAGACGAGATTTTTTTTTTTTTTTTTAAAGCAGGATATACTAATTTTAGTGAGAGATCAGTACGAAAAAAATAATGCACGCATCCTGTTATTAAGCTGTAGGTAAAAGTTGTATGTATTTATGAAAAAGCATCGATTTTTATAGTTTTACATGTCTAAAACTTACATGCATTTTAAGGCAATTTCAGTTTAATCCAAACTTTCGATGAACCGGTCAAGGTCTGGTCCCATCTAGTCCAGATTACCGGGACTCTACTGTAGCTGCTTCTGGATACCAAATTGTTCGCGCGGATACTTTTGGTTTTATCGCATTTGACTTCTACAGTTGGCGCGGAGCTTTAAAATTAACTACAAGTTAATACTTTAATAAACTATGACTTACTGATTGATTTTGGTTTAAGATATTATATTCGTCTTTCTTTGGCCAAATTCTTGAAACACATACTGAGATTGAATTTTTTTCAAATTGATTGTAGCGTTCGCAGCAGACCTGTTTCGTTTTAAGCATCACCCTGCTGTGAGAAGGTGCTAAAAATAATAGTAATAAAATCAGAAAAGCTCTGTAACCTTGGATTTGTATTAGAAAATTGTAAAACTCAGATGTTTTCCTAGCATAAAATAATTCCGTTTGAGATTTTTTTTTAAGCATTCAGAAAATGCATGTTTTCAATTTTTATTTAACATCATATTTTTTAAGCACTGGAATTTATTTCTTCAAAACACTATAACGTGTTCCGTTTCATACCTCCAGTTTACTGTATTTTAAACTTGAACTCACGCCCCCCACGGGGGGGGGGGTCTATGTTGGAATTTAACGTCACATTTTTGTTTTAAGAACTGAAATTTATTTCTTAGAATCAGTATATACATACAGTTCCGTTTTCTACCTCCAGTTTACGGCTTTTTAAAATATGAAGCAGGACCCTAATAAGCTTAGGATCTTGCCTGAAAAGACCTAAGGACCTGTCAAGACCCTAATAGGCTATATATAAGCGAAAGCTTTTATGTATAACTTATAATAAAGCTTTGATATGTAGCATTAGTAAGGAAAAATAAAAAAAAATGGGTTTATTTGAAAACATTTTTCAGACTTTGCCAAATAATTTTATTAAATATAGCCTACTCTTTTAGTATTCATTAAAACTTCCTCTGTATGATGTACTTGAAGCCGATAAAAAGAGTTTTCTCCTGAAAGTAAAGAATATAAGAAGCCTTTTTCTAGTTAGGCCTATTTGACTTTCTTTGCAGTTAAGTTAATAAAGTATGCATTTTTATATCGAAATACGACATCGTAGCTGATAATTTAATGTTACGCTTCTGTTAAGGTTTACTTTTTGAATAGGAAAAAACAGGCCAAAGGAAATAACAGTGGAAAAATTGTCAAAGTAGTTTACTTATATAATTGTTAACTTAAAAGCAGGAATTGAATTTCGTTTTCTGTAAGATACGAGACTCATGTCCTGAATTCTACCTTGGGACATAACTAGGGTTGCCATAACTCCCAAGTATTGATACTGGACGTTTAAGTGCTAAATAAATAAAACACGAAAAAAAATGGATAGGTAATAATTTGTTTTACTCTGATAAAAAATCAATAAAGTTTAAACAATCTAATAAAATGAACTTATAGAATAAGAAAAAAGATGCTAGGCTAATCCTTTTCAGCCCAGTCATATTTTAAAATTGATTTTGCTTTCTTAATTATATATCATTTTCTTCTTTCACATAATTATAAAATTGAGTGCAATTCATTTAAAAATTATAATGACACAGAGTTTAGGGAGGAACGGGACAAATAGTAATGCGGGACTGAGTAGTGAAATACCGTGACAGTCCCGTATATACGGGGAGTATGACAACCCTAGACATAACGGATAGCGATTTTTAGAAAGTTTTGCATAAAAAGTTGCTAGTGGGGAAACGGATAGAAAGTTATCTGATTATATGATTTATTTAGTAAAAATCACTTCTGGTTAGAAATTCTCAAAACCGCCATAAATGATATTCTTAATTAACTTCTGCAAGAGTTCCAAAACTTTTAGTTATCTTTGATCATCTTTAAAATATAAATTATCCATGTGTTTTTTTTTTAAATTTCGTTCTATCCTGTCGGTTTGTTTCTGCCGAATAAAAAAATGACAAAGAAGCAAAGTAGATACTCAATTTTTTCTCAAGTGATTCATCAATCGAATTTTAATAGGTGGGGAGGGGAAAAGGCAATAATTTTGTGTTTTAAATTTTCCGTTGTTACCTTTTTATTCAAATATTATTTTCATCTTCTGCTCATTTCATAATTCATTTTTTTCAGCCATTTTTTTTTCACAAGCAAGAAAATGATATAATTTTTTCCATTATGATGCAATAACGGCTCTTTTGGAAGAGAGTCTTATTTCTATTTATTATTATTATTGTTTTTTACTCTCAGCCGTTGTGCAGTTTCGTATGTTTCCATTAACGTTTGTTTTCAATGGACAAAATATAACATCATACTTTTTCTTTCATATTTTTTAGACAACTATGGGTGGCAGATGTCTGGTTCTTGTCTAATTTTCATATTACTTATACTTTAGAAATACCGTTTCAAATTTTATATGAAGACATCTTGAATCAAGTCTAATTTTTGAAGTTTCACTTAGACTTTTTTTTTGTCCAGCATATGAAGCAGAATATTTTTAGTTTAATTGCGCGAACTAAACCTAGATCTCTCTCTTCTTTTGTAACAATTCTTCCGCTAAATCAATGAACAAAATAAAAATCAATAGCTACAAATAAGTTATCTTCTTATAGTAATTTTCTGTTCTTCTAACATTTTATTAGTTTATAACAATAACGAAGCTTCAAGACGCTAGCGTTGCATAACATTTTGAGTAATTCTTTTCGCATTACTTTTGTTTTAATGCGTCGTCCCACCTAAGCACAATGCATCAAACTTTTCCCATTTAACTTGGCCTTCCTTATCCATAACACTTTTTAAATTGTTTTAAAGGTTGCAGGAGCATAGAGCGGTATTATGTCTGGCCCGGCCCGACTCAGAAACGTAACTGCATGGTAACATAACGTAAATGGATTTCACAAGTTTATGTTAGAGTCAATGTGATTATTTGATTATTATTAATAATAATCGTGATTAATATTGATAATAACCGGCTATTATTAATACTAACCTGAATTTTTTAACCGATTATTATAAATAATAACCTTGGTTAGTATAAATAATAGCCGGCTATTATTCATACTAAGGGGATTTTTTACTTTAACAGCAACATATGCATAGATACAAAGTAGTGTACAAATATTAATTAAATGTGGAAAATAATGAAAAAAATCACTTGTTTCGCTTACACGCATGACTAGTGTCAACAAGGAAAGGCATAATAATAATCGACACAAAAATTCCAAAAAATGTATTATAAAATCCTTAGACTATAATGATATACTTAAAAATGTAGAACCATTGGAATAAAAGTATAAAACGAAAATAATTAAATTTAAATTTAATGCTAAAAAGAAAATTATTTAAACAAACTAAATATTGAAAATTTTGGATAAATATTAAAAAAAATATTATTTTTTATAGAAAAAAATGTTTTATAATATTCAAAGAAATATCTTATGGTTTTTCTCTGCAATAAAGGTCAACTCTTTAACATTAAATAGTTATAATAACGCTCTAATTTTTTTAAAAAAGAAAAAACATTTTGCTCTATTTTTTTGACATTCATATGTAAAATGAAAACTTAAAAAAGTAAAATAAATAACAGTATAACAAATATCAACTGTATTTGCCGTAAAACCGTCCTAAAGGACTTAGTTTCTCTATTTTAAAATGATTTGAAATAGCGGGTGACGTAAAAATCGCGTCTCAATTATTCTACATATAAATCGCGGGCTTCACTGTCATAGCGTTGCAGGCAATTTTTTTTTAGATATTTCAGTATCGGGAAACCCTGTTTCTCCGTGATTAGTTTTGTAAGTAAAGTCCCTAATAAGATGGAGCAATTTACTGGATCTTGCTTTATAAACAAGTTACGTAACTGCAAAATTGTGCTGCAAGCTTTATAATGAGTTGTAGAGAAACTTTTAATATCTGTTCCTTTCAGCAGACTTCTAGGCTTGTGTGTGAACCTAGCTTCAAGATACTATACTTAGAAAAATTATTAGTTTATTTGTTGTACTTTCTTTGCTTAAACACGATAATGGCGTTTCTCGTAAATTTTGAGATAACTGTCTGTGAAATCATAATTTTATTCAAAAATTTTAATTTTCGTGAATGCGACTGGTATAAACAAAGATTAAAATTATTCCTCGATTTTATAAAGGAAAGTGAAAAATGGTGCTGTAGACGTTAAAGAAAAACCGCTGATATTTCTGCACCTGCTGCTTGCGTATGTTTATGCCATGAATGGTATCAGAAGTGATTTTTTCCTTTCATTATTGTCCTAGTCATCTTTATAGGAATACATTTTGAACTATTATTTTTTTTAACTGCAGGTCCAAATTACAGGATTGTTATCTTTCTTTTCCATTTGAAACTTAAAAGGAAAAGCCTCTTTTTAAAAATTCGATGATAAACAAGTTGCCGTGAAAACTGATTACAATGTATTATTTTCGTGTTTCTAATGCAGGTCTTAGAATAAAGATTTTAATTATCATTCAAGGTTTATTTTGTGGAATTTTTTTTCTCCAGATTAATACTTCGGAAAAATTTTAGAAACAGATAATTTAATTTATTTGTAGTGTATTTCATAGAAATGACAAGCATTTTTAAAAATTTAAAATGGAAAAAAAATTATATAATAAATTGAAAGGAAAACAAAAATGAAAATTATTATGTTGAGTTTATATTTAGTAAATGATAAATCTTACACATTTACTTATAAATTCTTCTTGGAGCGGTGTAAATTATTACATTTGAAATACTCTACCTTTCAGAAAATATTAACATTTATTGTTAGTTAGCGCTTAAATGTTATTACCTGTTGTCTTTCATTTTTGTTGCAATATCTGATATTTTGTTTTTGTTGTCTATAATTTAGAATAGATGTTCATGAAATAAGTTTTAAAAAATTACTTGGAAATGCTTTTCTTAACGCAGTTATATGCTTAACATCTAATTATGCTGTTACAAAAATGTATTAAATTGTTTCAGGCATCTCAACTGCATTGTTATCAACCACATTAAAATCGTTCACATGGCTGAATTGTTGAAAGTTCTGTCTCGCTTACGTAACGTTTTCAATTTCTAAAACATTTTCTATGTTAAATCAAATTCATAGTTTTTTTCAGTTTTATATATAATGTTTCTAAAATGAAACAACTAATTTTAAGAACACATAGATATCCTTTAAAACTACATTGTTATCTTCTTCAACACCTTTCCCTTTCTTGTGTAAAACTCCCATCTTTCGGTTATCCGCGGAGAATTCTCATTGTTCTTTTGTAAGAAAATACTACCTTTCCCACTGGGGCCATCTACTCCTCAATAAAAAAGCCTTCACACCAAATCCAATCAAGCGTAATATCTTCTTCCATTAAAAGCATTCTGACAGCCCAGCGGGGGTGAAGGTACCTTGAAGATATAGACCGAAATAAAAGAAGGCAACCCTCCAATTTCTTAACTCTTTTCTTCTGTTCTAAGACAGACCATCGAGGTCTCTCAAGTTTGTTTATGCGTGGTTCAGAAAGTGCTGCCTTGACAGGAAGTGTGGAAGCATCCGTCACAGGGGTTTCATCGGAATATCTTTCCATCCAACACTTGTTGATTGCACAAGCTCTTGGAGTGAAGAGGGTCTTCCTCCCCTGCCTCAGTCGGGAGGGGGTCTGCCAAGAAATGCAACTTGATGGAGTACCTGGGCTTCAATAATGAGAAACCCTGTCGGGACGGTAGCTTGACTTGGTAATTCTTTCACTTCATTTTCTCCTCGATTGAGCTACAACGCTCCAAAGTGCTGAGGGTGGAGATGTTTGGAATAACCGAGAAACGGATGAAATGCTCTGATTGGGTTGGATTCAGCCTGTATCATCACCATTGCCAGTTTTTTCCTCGCTTTTTACCCTTGAACTTTCGTGTGTTTAACTGATTTCAAATAAGTTGAAATTAAGCTGAGAGTCCTGAATCTCTTTGGGCCACAACACAATTTTATGTGTCGGGTAAGATAGATTTAACCCTCCGTTAGTCGTAGTCATTTTCATTCTTAAATGGTCTCAATTTATCTCGAGGATATAAAAACTATATTATGATATGTTCATCCGATTTTGATAATTTTCCTTTATAACTATGATAATTAGTCCTAATGAGTATTCTGTAAGAATAATTAAAATTTTAATGCGTTAAAAACCGCTAATAGATGCAATCTGCATGCGTTTCTCGCAGATATTGCGACTAAAGGAGAGTTGAATGAAACTCTTTAATGCGTTGCTCGTTAATACGTCATTTTGGTTTAGCTTCGATTCATTTCAGTGTTAAATTTTTTTTTTATATAACGTCGCAGGTATTCGATAGTGCGTAGCCTAAAAACCATAGTAGGGGGAAAAAAAGTTCGGGATATAAATTCAGTTCATAGTGATTTCATTTGAATCCAAAACCAACCATTATGACAATCACAATTAATGGAATTTCTCCGAAACAAAATTAAAATTTCAGTATTATTTCACAAACTTCCCTAAAAACCAAGAAAGAGCGAGTTTCTTCCAAACTGGCAAGTGTTGGAGCGGCCCCTTAGACGACATACTAAAGAGGCTTGATTGTTAAATATTAACAGGGGAAAAAAATTCTTCAGGGATAATTTAAAAAAAAAAAAATTAACAGGGGAAATTGTTGTAGAAATCAAAGTAAATCAATTACAATGCACTAATCAGCTAATCATATTCTGAGCATGTTTTCTTGGCTAATCCAAGTTTAATAAATGGCATTTAACTTTTTCTGTGGGTGAAGATTTAATTTCATGAATATATCCTAATCCTAATGCAATGGATGTTAATATCACAGATCGAACCGTCTTTGTGTAGCCGGGCTTCTTAGCCTGTGTGTCGTGACTCCCAATTAGGGTCGTGCATATGAATTTTGAGATCACAAGAATATTGACAGCGTTTGCAACGTCAAATTTTTCAATATTAACTTTGAAAAATAAGTTAAAGCTAATTTGATTAAAGCAATTATAAAAATTTTGCAAATACTTTTTATTTCGTTTCTTTTTGCTTATCATTAATCATTGCTTGATTTTTCTATTTGTTTCCTTATTTTTAACCACGTGAGTTCGAGAAAAAATTATTTACTGATGGGGCGCAGAATACTTTTATAGTTGGAATGGGATAGGCGGTGGTAAATGCTTAAGAATCCTTGCAGTGCAGCATCGATTACAAGTATCAATCTCCATCTAATCCAAATAAATTGCCCGTAATTTTGTGATTTATATTTTATTTTCGTGTTTATTTTTCTATATTTCCTTATTTATTATCTGACAATTCTTTAGGAAACGACCAATTTTCGTTGTTAGATTAACAATTAAAAATATTTGTATTTTATTAGTATAATCATTCATCTGTATTTTAAACGACCATTTTAGGTATTCGTTGCATAAAAAGTTCTTTAATAAATTTTTGATGGAAATCGATGTTCCGAAAATTTGTTTTAACTTTATATTGAACAACCGTGCTTTTCTTTAATCTAAATTTTAACGATGAAAGGTTTAACGAAAAAAAAGAAGCAATTAATACTCATATGGCATATTTTCCCACTGTATTAAAGATGAATAGACTTTAATTACGCAATAAATTGAGATGTAGATTTTACCTCAAAATGCATTAACATTTGTTTTTTCTCAAAAATATATAAAAATTTACTAAAAAAATAATAAATGATGTAAAATATAGAGTAATAGAATAAAATATAGACACAAAAAAATAACAAAACATTTATTTAAATAAATGACAGATATTTATTTTTAAACCAAATATGTGTTGTTACTCGATATATATAATATTGTATTATTTATATCTATACCACTATTGTGTAGGAAAGAGTGTATTTAACATTGGTAATTTTTTGGAATACTTCAAATAGTCCCTTGATGCTTACCTCAAAGCTGGAATGCTCCTTGAATAGCGAGTATTCAATTTTTCACATTCTACAGTTCAAAACTAAATTACTTATTGTTATCAACCCTTTATATATTATTTTCTAAAAGGATAGTAAAGAATATTAGGGAACCTTAATATATACAAAGCAATTTTTGCAATAAATATTAAAAGGAATAATAAGTTATCACCAAATGACAATACAGTATCTATTATGAAGTGAGGTTCATAAATGTGAGAGAACAAAATCTTTTATTAAGAATTCTGTTTTGTGAAACCGGAAATAGAAACGTAAACAATCAGCTGGAAATTCGAGCTAAAAATGAATATAACAAATTAAAGTAAAAACTAATACAGGAACGTGTAGGTGATTGAGAAACAAGATAGTGTTTTTGTTACCTTTTAGTAGGTGAGAAAATGACAAATGATTTACGTTTCTGTTCGTTTTCAAAATCTTGTCATTGTTTAAATCCCATTGTCGTTTTATTTAATTGAATCTGTGAGAAAAAGAACAGTACAAGTCCAACTTCTGCCTTTGTTTTTCATGAATCGGTTCTATAAATATTTATCTAAGCGTTGAGTGTAGTACTATGCCATCCTGGCTTCATTGGTTCCAGGCATGTTTTAAATTTGAATGGGTATAGAAGAACATTACCTGCAAAAACTTCATTATTTCGAATTGAGAAGTTTGGACTCTCTCTCTAGCACTGTTCTTCTCACCAATTCAATTACATACACTCTGAATAAGCCGATTTAAAACATAAATGCATTTTTAGAAAATGCATGTTGAAACTTTTCAGATCCATTGGTTGGAAAAACTTCGATATTTCTCTACACGCTATAAGAAAAACTCCTGATTATCGAAGACTGGTGTATCATTACTCTATGTCGTAAAAAACTACGAAAATTCGAAGATGAAAGAGCTTCTTTTGTGTTGTGTATTAATGGACATTAAATTGTCTTTGCTTACAACACTTTTATTGCATAATCCGAGGATCGTGGGTTCGAGACCTAATTTCACCAAATATCCGCTATTGTACATTAAATCTACATCGTGGATCGAACGTCCTTACGTTAGTATCGCATAGAAGTTTGGAGTGTGGGGTGCCGGCTCAGGGTCGTCATATGAGGAAGGTTATGTGCACCTTGCCCTTGCAAGTCTGCACCTCAGTCAAATGCTGTCCTTTTCTGGTTACGTATCTGTTATGATTACCTAACAATTAACTTTTATCTTGCGCATATTTCGCAGTACTTCGCATTTCATATCTTATAAGCAGCTTTAGAAATAAATGCATCATCGAAAATTAAATTGTGTGTTTGCGAACATTCTATTTAGTTTTCAATTAATTACGTCCCAAGCCTTCTTCTGTTCTAAACAATACCGACTCTTTCGAATTAGCTTATATTTTTTACGAGATTCGGTATCATTTTGAAACTTCGCACCCAAGAATACATTTTTTATGAATACCAAGTAATAATTTGAATGATGTTGAAAAAGTTGTGGATTTGTGTTTAAAGGCTTACTCGTGGACGGGTGATTAAAGCAATGACGTGGTGTACCGTGGATAGATGAATTTTATTTACATTTCAAAGAGAAAATAAAATTGAATATTTCACATTTCTTTGGGAAATCAATGCTTTAATTCTGAAAGAAACCAATAAGTTTTCGGAAATGAAAATCATCATTGTAAAATATATATAGTCAGAACAGACAAGAATTTTTAAATGCAATATGCGAAGAAAAATCGTCAATCCCGTATTTTAAATATTATGTATACTGCATTTTTTTTAATTTTGTTTGACATAACTTTCTCCATTTCAAAAAATAGTTTGATAGAAATAAAATTACGAAGTCATAACTAACTGCAGTTTTGACTAAAATGCATATTTTTATTTCTTTCTGTTGTGATACAATTTCAGGTTTCTATTTGGAATTAGGGATGTAATGAGTATTCGGCAAGTATTCGGCCTGTTTCGGTCCTTTTGCCGAAGACTAAACAGATATTCGGCCGAATAAATTTCAGACTAAATTTAATGTTTTTAAAGAGTAGGTATTCGACCTGAAATTCGCTACATCCTTATTTAGAAGCCCTTTTTGTTTTCATACCATGGGTATTTCGTCAAACGTGCCTGAAAGAAATATTGCATTAATTATTATATATAAATTGAAATAATTGAAATTTCATTAATTTGTAATAATATAAATTAATGATGTATTTGTGTAATTTGAAAGACCCAAATTAATTTTCTACTTTTTA
>BGPR01000452.1:102046-188606 GCA_013235015.1 Araneus ventricosus
GTGGGAAAAAAGATAAGGAATAGAGTGAATGTCGAGAGCTGACGGTAAAGCACTAGAACAGTTCTTGTGGAGACCACCCAAACACTCAGCTACTGAATCACATAAATTTAGATACTTGTGAAAGTGACATATTTATGTTGTATATCAACTTTGCTCTTCGCATTTTCATATCAATGTTGATAGTTTTTATGTGATCTGCAGATTATTTCCGGTAACAAATCGCTAGTACTGATAATAGGTTACGCTGTCTGAAGCGATTCCCACAGCGATGTTTGTGATTAAACAGCATCGCGTAAGAGCTCTCTGTGTACTTGGCGAATCTATCAAATGGAATGAATAAGGTGGATCAGTGTTGGGTAATACAGAATCAATACTTGTGTAATGGTTTGCGTTTTTGTTGCTATACCACTTTCAAAATCTGAAGAATTCATCAGAAATCCGGAAGGTGATTTTTCAAATTTCGCTGCTTGACGAAAGAATCTCTGAACGGACTTGATTTTTGAAGTCCTGTCCTAAACGAAATATTTTCACTTTGATCGCAAATGCTAAAAATATAAATTAATATTGCCATATTGCTTTCTGTGTGAAATCATTAAGTCATATAAAAATTAAATTAAAAAATGTTATGATTTTTTCTCTTGCTTTTATTTGAAAACTTTTGAAAAATCCTGTGTTCCGAAACTGACCTTATAATTTAAAATTATTTTGTTCTTTTTATGCAAGTAAAGAAATTTTACTTTATCTCTTGGCCAGATACTGGCCAGAAGGATTAAGTTAGTGGATCTGATTCGAAGTTTCGGACAATCTCAGAGTTTTGAGGTCAATCCGGCCCTTGTAGGTATGAGTTTCAATGTTTGTGAATTTCCTCATCGACTTCATTATTTTTAGATTTTTAAACTCCAAATAATATTAATCATAGTTTTGCGCTTTCACTTTTTGCGTGGTGTACAATTGCGCGGTAAATGAGAATGATTTACTCCTAAAAGTGATTTATTTTGTTAATAATGTGCAAGAGGGAAGGCCAAATAAATATAACAAAAGGACCTACTTCTAATTACAGGGATAACAAAATTTTGCTTATAAAATTTTACGTTAAATTTTTGTCAGACATCCATCTTTTGGGGACTTGTTCAACTTGGCTTACATAATGAAAAACAACAACCAGTCGTGTTACCACAGGTAAAGAAAACTTTCATTATTTAAAAAAATGGATGCATTTTCAGCAGCCATTGCTGATGGGCATAGTGATATTTAACTTCTACAAGACAGCTGGAAATCTGATGATGCGCATGCGTAGCGAGCACCTGACACGTCTGACCTTAGACCTCGATTGAGTGACTGCTACAGACTTTGGTGATGGTAGCCACTCCACTCGACTGGTATGCAATAGCAACAGTAGGGAGGGAATTCATGGCTACTAGTTCAATTACCTCCAGCCCTTACCACTTGCGAGGTTGTTTTCTTAAGATCGCCAAAGTTATTAAGGCACGGCGCCAAACTAACATCATTCATTCACTTGCCATTCTCTTCTAAGTTATGGATTTGGGCTTTGAAATGTTTAATTTGTATCTTGTGCGAGAAGTAACTGAATGGTAAAATGAAAAATAGCCATAACTCAATTCCTTTTCACTTTTCCAATTAAATTTTGAAAGTTTTTTTTAAGTCGACTGTATTTTATGTAGATGACTTGGTTTTACCAGTTCATTATTATTTTTAATTTTTTGGGCTTATTTGAATGTACTTATAGCCATGATTTTATATTTTGAAAAGTCTTGGATAATATGTATTCGCTGAAAAATACAGTGGGTTTGAGTTTTCCGACAAAGTACGTTAAAAATATGCCAAAGAAGCGACTTTAAAGTCTGTAAAGTTAGTGAAATAATTGTTAGCACAGCTTTTCCGTTTTGTTATTATTAACACTTCATAGCTATTAAGATACTCTTTTCAAACTAATTTATGTCGATAACTTAACCATGAACGTAGGATTACGTCATTTCCTTTATTTTACTGCAATAAAATTTGATGTCTTTTCACAATAAAAATTTATATTCTTAATTGTGCATTGTTAATAGTAGTTTTATAAGATACTTAATAACATTGGGGGTCGCTTTCAACATTGATTTTACAGAATTCAACTTTAATTGAATTTAAAACAATAAAACACAATATTTGAATTCAGAATTTGTTAACTGTCATTGTGACGCAAGACTGAAGCGCTTTTAACACTTTTCCTGCAACAAAATGCGTGTGTATGTGAAGGAAAAGAAACACCACCCATTTTCAATAATGACTGCCAAAGTACACAGTGATGACATGGCCTTTCGCTTAGTGAAAGGCTTCAGCTTTTCTTTATTATTTTTCAAGTTTTCGGCTCGTCTAAAACTAGCTTTTCAGAAGGCTTTACTTTAAATGGAGCTTTCTATTTACTGGCATAGCAGATTTTCCCTGTTTCTTTATAATAGATAATTTCTTAAGTAAAAAAAAGAAAAAAAAAACTTGAGTGAAGTACTGGAAAAGATTAATAATGAAGTGGAATTCTTCTTTTTCATACATCATTATCTTACAACTGATTCTCGAATAAAAGCTCTGACCGTAAAAAAAAGGGATTAATTCTTTTCATAATGTATCATACTGAGGCATCTTGCCTTTTATATTATTAATTATGATCCTCAAATAGTGGTTCAAATAGATTTAATATGTACCTCACGAAGTAGCAATGTCAATATAATTAATAAATAACTAGACTTCTATAAACTTAGACTGGACTACAAACTTCATCGAGTTCAGTGATTTTTTTTATTGACATCTTTCAAATTTTCGGGGAAAAAAATTAAAAATAATTTTCAAAAAATAAAATTAGTGGTAGCCAGTGTTAAATCAAAGAAAACCGAGTTTTTTCACCCCCATGATCTTGTTTTAATAATATTCATTCGGCCTGAGGCATTTTTAATGCAAACTCGAAATTAAGTGTTGATAAAAGGAACACAAAATCTGTTTTTTCTGGAAATCTGAAATTTCTGGAGCTCAGTAGTATATTTATTGTATAAAAGAAAATAATTTTTTAAAATCCTGAAAAATTCTAAAAAATTAAAAGTGAACTGCTGTCAATTGATGACTACCTAGTTCATTTTAAAAGTTTCTTTAAGAGCTAGTCTATCAGTATATACTATGTATATTCTTAACGCTGAATCAACATTAAATTGTATTTACGATTGTGTCATTTTGATGTGTAGCATTTAGTTTTTGACATTTTTTTTGATAAAATTATATCAAAATGTTTAAAAAATTTACATCTGTCAAACAGCATGTATCTTTTGAATTTATGCGTATTCTTAAAGAAAAATTGCAAACAAAACCAACATTTTGGAAGTAGTTTCGTTCAATGTTATTTAAAACATTTATAGCAAAATTGTTGCCAAAGGGATGAAGTTAAGGAAAAGAAAGTAAAACCAAAATATGATGTTCTTTTACAAGTTGTGAGTTAAAGAAAGCTTTATAATTTATACTAAAAACAAGATGTAACCTTGAAAATAAGTGGAATTGAATTCATTGAAATCTTACGTTAGAAAAAATCATAACTCGATAAATTAAGATATGAAGGTATTTTTCAAAGTCACATGTTTTTGATAGAAGTTTCTAAGTATTGCCGTCTTAAGAAAGGTGGAACTCTGATATTTTTAAAGGATGAATGCTTAAAGAGATTTCCTATAAGTTAAATTTCGATTAAAAAAACTCGTGGCAAATAATTAAAAAACTAAAAATACCTTATTTATAATTATATGCCCTGAATTCTAAATTTTTATTTATTACTACATTCTATAATCTGTTTTATGTTTATATAGTAAATAAGAGAAACAAAGTTACAAATATAAAACTAACACAATATACACTTTAATACAGCTGTAATTTTACAAAAGCCTTCATATTCATCACTGTAAAATGGTAATGAAAAACTAAAATTTTATAAGAAGTGGTAATTATTACCTTGGCTTTAGATTTAGCCGGAGACATTGAAACTGAACAATTTTTGAGCAAAAAGAAAAATTAAAATGTTCTAAAATTTTACAATGTTAGAACTCAGATACACACACACAATATTTTTTCTAGAATTTAGAGAACAAGATTTTTTTAAATTCAAGATACCATGTTCTTTAGTGTAAAAATGTTTTAAAATGGAAGAAACATTAAAGAGTAAGAACGGAAGGAAAAAAAGAAAACATTTACAGATGCGCTCGCGGAAGAGGCCCAAAGCTTGATGGGATAGATAAAAAAAATTAAGACATTTTAATGACAGGTTGTAGTAAACTAAGATTATCTTCAAAGAAAAATAACACACAGAGCTTTCAAACTTTTCCAGTGCACATTTAAATGCTGAAAGTTTGTTTTATAAGGAAAAAGAAGCCTCGTTTGTCTTTGACTCAAGATGAAAAAGCAATGCTGAATTTCCCACGGTAGTACACTAGCTTTAATTATAGCTTGAATACTACTTTGTTGTCAGTTGACCTTGATAGTAAAAAAGTTTTGATATGGACAGCGTAGTAGCATATTTTAATTTTTTTTAAATCCGTATTCTGTTTAAGAAGAATTGCGCCATAAAATAAAACTAATCAGTTCATTTCTTTAAAGACAGTTCTGTTGTCAAATCATATTTATTATTCCAATGAATAACTCAGCCGTTTTTGAAATACTTTCGTGCCTTGTTTTCGAATAGAATAGCTCAACTACTTGTATATGTAGTCCGTTTTCCTTCAGTATGAATTTCAAAATGCCTCATCAATAAATCGTCGCTTAACAAGCAACACCACCTATCTCATTTTTTTTTTTGAAATTTCAAAAAGGAAGAAAATACTCATTTTTTTGGCAAATAACAACGAATATTTCTGAATTTTTTAAACATCTGATATGAACAAGAGACTGCATGTTCCTACTAGAAGTGAAAAAAAAAATCAGAAATATTCGTTATTGATTGCGAAAAATTGAGTATTTTCTTTCTCTTTGAAATTTCAAAAAATTGAGATAGGTGGTGTTGCTTGTTAAGAGGCGAATTGTAATGGTCTAACTAATGTGTTTAAGGAGGACAATGCACATAAATGTGTTTTATCGTTATGATATTATTAGGTTTTCACAAATAGAATTAGACATTCTAAAGTGATTGACTTTTTAGAATAGCGCCCTGTTTTCAAGCTATAATCATTCCAGTTTTGGTCAGTTGACCAACACTACACATAAGCCGTCATTGCACTCTCCAAATTCCCGCAACACATTAGTGTGAGGACTTTTGATCCCTAACTAGATTTAATGAGTGTCAGGTTCACATAGGTGAGGAACCTTTGGCAGGTTCAAAACTCGAACCATGGGCAACAGACCAAAGGTTTATTTCCTCTTCAAGGCCACCGCATTTTTTTGCATGCATGCTCACGTGACATACGTCAAGTGTGCCGCTCCAGTTCAATTTTGAAATCCATTGCGCGTCTTGCAGGGAAAAAACAGAAAAAACCCACTTCACAGCGTGAGATACCATGAAGTTAAATGATAGATGACATGCGCAGTTACATTTATAATGTGACTGACATCATATGGACTAACTCTATTTTTGATGTACATTAATTCGTAAATGCTTTTATCGACTGAAACTTCAAAATTATCCTCATTAGTTTTTGCATATATCAGAGAGAAAACCGATTGCTCACACTATACAAATGCACATGCAGCCAGTAACATAAATATCTTATTTACTTCAAATCCAAATAAAAATGTTTTTATTTATCAAATATATTTTTATGATAAATTGTTAAAATAAAAATATGTCAAAAATATTTTGTTTTTCCATTGTCATAACTAAGTTTAACTGAGCATAGCGTTTTATCAAATAACTTTAAAAGGTAAGATCTAATTTTCTCCTATTTTAAAAGAAATATTTAAGTTTGATCTAATAATCTTGAGGATCTAGGCAATGAAAGGTAAGAATTATTAACTTGAATTTTTTATACTAAAAGTATGTGAGTGCGACCATGTAATTTGATGATTTTTTATGGAAATAAAAATAAATGTGCCTTTCTATTTGGATTTTTCTTATTTCTTGTGGTGTTAATTCCATGAACATCAAATTTTAATTTTGGGAAATAACATAATATACATAATCTGTTTCCGAATATTTTGTTAAAGTTTCTACTCTTTTGCTACATTAAACAACAATTGGGGGAGGTATTTTTTTTAAGTTTACAAAAAAAAGTCACACGCGTAAAAATGTTGCCATCTTTGTTAATTTTTAAAATCTACGTAAAATAATCATTATTTAACTATTTCTGAACGTTTTGATAGACTTGAAAAGAAGAAATGAATTTGTTTTGTGTGCATCTGCTTTTTATAATAAACAACAATTTTGGCGAAAGAATGTTTAATAAGAAAAAAAATCACACTTGTAATCTTTAATCTAAAAATCGCTCTGTCATCTTTATTAACTTATATAATCCACGCAAAATAATTGTTAAATTATTATATACCAGCAAATAAATAAACAATAATTGGGAATGATAAAATTATCAAAGCGTGTTATAAAAATCGCAATATCAAGCTGGACAAAACTGGAGCGAGCTTCGTTGTAACAAGCATCTAAGGGGTCTATTCTGGTACCCCCAGTTGGGTTGGGTTGGTTTTCCCGGCCGTTAACAACGGAAAAAGTGACGTCACCCAACCCAACCGGGAGTACCAGAATCTAGGCATTAATCAGAGGTTCCCAACCTCTGGTACGCGGTGGATCAGTTAGGGGTACACGAATTAATGCTGGTAATGGCGGAAAACGCAAAACATAAAGGATTAAATAAGAAATAGAATATGGAATTTTTGTCTATAAATGTTATCGAGTTATTTCGAGTCGTTTGACTCTTGAGCTAACCCAAGCCCTTAACATTATTAATAAAAGGTTTTTTGAGCGGAAGGATGGTTGGAGGGATATAACCGTAGGGAGGTACCTACAAATAAGAGGGCTATTCAAGGGGTACGCAGCTAAACAAAAGTTTGGGAACCGCTGATCTATATATAAATAATGAATAATTTATTGAACTTTTTAAAAGGATTTCATGAAAATCAACAAGTTTCATTAATTACCTATTTTTTTGTCGATACTCAAGTTTCTTCAAGTCACTTTTATGAATTGTAGTTTGTGTAATACTTTAATTTTTATTATGAAATCTGGAGGATTTTCTGTTTGGAAGAATTGCTTAGTTAATAAACATTTTTAACATCACTGATTTCTTAATGATTCAAAAAATATATTTAACACATTAACGAGTTGAATAAACACATGCTGATTTACCCTTAAGTTTCTTAGTATTTGCTAGAGAATTTTATGCTCGTGATTCTCAAGGTTTCTCTTTTGCAATCAGCCATCTTCCAGAGAAAGCAAGAGATAGAACTGTCTTTTTTTACCCTCCCGCATAATACTTGCAGCATGTCTTGCATCATGACCAATGTTTGTAAAGCGATTCTGTTGGGTTTTCGGATAGTCCAACTTCCTCAAATTTTACACTCGCTTAAAAAAAAGGATACACTGATGTCCAATTTTAATTAGAAGTGAAGCGTTCAAATTTTCTTCGCAGTGTCATCTTTATGATCTGGCATTGTTAAAATGTTATTTATTTTATCTTCTATTCTGAGAATTAGTGTAAATCTGATATTCCCTTTTTTCCCACTTCTTTATACAGGGTGGTCATAAAGTATTGGACCCATTTCAAAAATTCATAAAAAAAAAACCTAATAATGTTACAACTACGGTGTTTTCTTTTTTTAAATGAGAGTGCATTTTTAAAAGATTTTTTTTTTCAGATAGGTAGCGCGCCGTTACGGTGGTCTAGGTGGTCGTTAATTATTGGCCCTCTCCCATTTTTGAGTGCCATTATCTGCGAAACTATTAAAGCTAGAAAAAAATAAAAGCATGTATGTGTAGGGAATTTAACGATCTTTAATTTGTTAAATGAATTGCAATTCAAAAACTGGGTAGTTTTCGAGATATTCAAGAAGAACTAAAAGAGGAAAAAGAGAAATCGGCTTCTGCTGATTGGTAGCCGTTACGTATGGAAATATCTCGCTGTAGCAAATTTAGAACGCCGTAATGGTACCTATCTGAAAATAACCCTTTTTATTTGCTCTCTCATTTAAAAAAACGCAGTTGTAACATTATTAGTTTTTTTTTATTAATTTTTGAAATGGGTTCAATAATTTATGACCACCCTGTATTTATTTGGTTGTACTTTTTCTTAGAGATTAAATATTTTTTATTAGTTTCGTCTGTTGTATCAATGCATAACACAGATGCATAGTATATGTTTTCTTAGAAGATAGAGTTATTAATTTTTTCATTAATGGAGTAGATACATAAAATAACTATATTGACTTGCATCGTATTACCTTCAAAATTTCTTATTCTGTATCTTAGAAAGAGAATGGAATGAATTCACGTAACGTCATAGATACATTACATACGTAACTGCGCATGCCATCTGACATTTAACTATTCGTTGTCTACCGCTCTGCTGTGACGTGACGTCCTTTTTCTTCCCGTAAAATTCATAATGTATTCCAAAACTAAATTGGAGCGGCGCATTTTACGTGTATCACGTGACTGTGAATCGATCCCATTATTACACAACTTTTGTTTAGTGGCCGTACGAACGGTTTGGTCTTAGAAAAATATCATTACGGGGTTAATGCAACATTTTATCCATTTCCTCTATTTCTAGTATATATTTTATCCTCTACAGGCCGAGCCTAAATGGCATGTCCTCGTTTCGGAGAAGGTCGAAGACTTTAAATACTTGGGCCAAGAATCGGATCGGAATAATACCAATGAAGTATTTTTACCCTTCCGGGTAGGCTGGGTCGGAGTAGATGTTAAAATGAAGTATTTTAATCTAAATAAAATTGTAATGAAAGCATTTTACATTAAACGGAAAGTCACTTCACTTTAAACGGGCAATACATGGGCAAAGTTAAGCTCGTAAATAAAAATAATAAGTAATGGGATAAGTATATACATACGTCTTTGGTTTTATTCCTAAATTTACGTATAAATTCACATTTGACTCAAAACAGTATCAAACACTTAATGCAGACTGAAAATTTAGCCTTAATAAACATTTTATTTTCATTATTTTTCACCCGGTTAATATCATTTACATATTAACCTTAACGAGTACGTAAACAATGGAAAACGTTTTCTCTTAGTTTTTATTGAAAATTTGAATTTTCCACCTTCAAATGTGGGGGGCGGATTCAATTTTGTCGAATGTTTCAGAAGCACCCAGTGTTTTATTAGCTTATTAACATTTTTAAGCTCGAATACATACCTGTGTTATTTGGTTAGAAAAATCAATTGTCTTTTTTATCGTCGTGTTTTTGTATCGTTTTCAAAACGAAAAGTGAAAATGTAAAGAAATATTGTTGAAAGTAGTCATTAAAAATTTATAAAAATTCCAATCTTTCATTGATTATTTTGAACTGCATCCAAACTTAAACTGGGTACTAATTTATCTAGATTTTTCTCCGAGCACGAGAAAATGTGCCATGTTTTATATGAAAAGGGAGCTCTTTCAATTTCTTTTCTTTGCTAAAGCAATAATTTCTTGATTAAAAATTTCTGGTTTTGGTTGCAAGTTTTTTCTTATGAATATAGGAGAACTGCTAACATTTTTTTGCTGAAAAACTCTTGCTCTACATCATGAGATGTCTTGCAATTCTGCGTACGCTTAATTGTTCCAGTTGGATATGGAGAATGAACAGCCTATATTCCGTGCCAATTGCAGTTGACATTATGAGAATAGAAACATCATGTATCAATACGCTCAGTTGAATAGTCCTGAATATATTCTTAAAGTAGATACAAAAATAATTGATATATGTGAAAAGAACTTAGTGCTAAAACTTTATATGTCAAACGAAAGTTGTTTAATTTTTTGGTGATCTCTCTTTAGTCATAAGGCGTTTAGAAATGCGTGTGACGTTATACACATTCAATACAGTAGTTCGTTGCTTTCTATGTCCGCCAACTGGAGTTGTCACTGATCGAGTGTAAAAGCAGTCGGTTATCTATAAAACTAAACAAAAAGAATTTAATTGAGATATATCACGAAAACTTAGTTGTGTGCTGAAATAGCGTTTCAGAATGATATTGCTAAAGGAACGATTATGGCAAATCTTTTTCTTAATGACTGGCTCTTTTTTTAAACATCGTTTTTTTTTTTTTTTAGTGGTATTATGTCCAAATCTCTGTAGAAGAAAATATGAAACTCTTCCCTTGGCGGATAACACGAAATAATCTAAATTGTCCACTAGTTGACATTAACTCGATTCTACTGCAGAGCTTTTTAAACTTTCTGCATTAATGTGGAGAAAAAAGTTAACGTTAAAAAAGAAATAATTCCTCCAAGTGTACATATACGTAGAAAAATGAAGCATCAATTAACGATAAACAAAAAGAAGTTAAGCTAAATACAATTATTTGAGAAATTTGTTTTGAACATGCATGACTTTCTGGACTATTTTTGTTTTTTAATATTGAAGAATCAAATAATTTAAACTCTACTTAAAATCTGTACCTGAAGTTTAAGGCGCGGTTTCTTAAATCTTGACCTCTCGTGTCCCCTTTTCCGATAGAAAAAAAAAATCTTCAACCCTATCTGTGATTCAAGATCCTACATATGCACAGGAAATAAAATAGGTCATAAATAGGTCATTGTAACCTTAACTATTGATAAACAAACAAGTGAAAAAAAATTAGTTAAATAACAACCATTTGGAAGATTTTAATAAAATAATTTAAAAATCAGATGGCATTCTTTATTACCTTACTTACTAATATTGAAGAATCTGACGCTGGAAGGGCATAAAATTAGCTTGATAGGGAATATTACAGAACTGTTTAATCATAACTTAACCATAATAGTCTTCTAATTCATTTTTTGCTGACTAGTGAATGTGTTATGGAAGTTTTTTCTGTTCCATATGAGATCGGGACTTTCTGCTTCAGATGCTGTCTGTGCAAGGTTTCCGCCCAAAATTTATGCACACTTTCAATAACTATAACATAAACACTTAACAGCATATATCAACATTTCATGACTCTTATTAATTAATATCAGCATAGAATATTCTCCGTAATCGGAAGTTTAAAATTTAAAATTAATTCATACAAAGGTGTTCAGTTTCTTAATTGCCCGATAGCGACGTTTGCAGCACCATCGGTCAGATTATGCCTGGACAATAACGGGTAATAATGAGATTGTATAATAATTCAAACTCTTCACATAATTATTTTGATTGTCAAGCTGTATTTATGAATTTGAGTTATGAAACTTTGACGCATGCCATTAATCATTTATGAAATAGTTATTCAAAATGTATCTGTATTTTTAAGAGTCCTGACTACCGTATTTATAATCACTCTTTTTTCATGTCGATTATTAATTGTATATTATTGACCATTTTAATTATGTTTCCGAAGGTTGGCCTTCACCTCATTGACGATTTCACCATGATTTTTCTAGTTTTGATACTGTCTACACACAGTTAATCATCAACTGAAAGTTAACCTCATCAAATGAATGTTAATCGATTTCATTTGAACTGTTGAGCAACATCACATGCCTTGTGTGTTTTGACCTGGAGTTAATAAATAGTAATAAACTGTAATATTTACAAAAGATTCAATGCATCCTCCAAGTGACCGGACCACAAACTTATCTTCCACAACCACTGCAAAACTCTTCCAGAGTGGGTAGTCTCGCCAAATCTGCGAAACCCTCTCGAAGGAACAGCCTTGTCCACCTTCTTTTCTTTTTTCTACCTTCCCTGCTCTCTCATCTCAGATCTCCACCGAAAACCGGTCACGGATCTTTAATTACATTTGCCCACCTTGTGGCGTCTCGTACCTTCTTTCTTCAGCTTCCCCGAAGGACTGGATTCTCTCTCCCACGATCCTTTTTTCGCTTTTTCCAGTGCAATTAATTTCTAATGCACCTGTTCGGGGCTCCTGCTACTGTTGTACTCGACCCATCTCCCCGCCGAGAAAGGAATTTGGCCTGCCGTGTTATTATTGATTTGCCGTTAATTTAGGTTTTCATTGGAACAATAGCTGCAAGGGGGGTCGTGACATTCGGCTCCAGAAGCATCAGAAATAACCCGGGGCAAAGGCATTTGGGGATTGATGACGATGAAGGAAGAATGTCTGCGAGTGAATGCCAGTGGCTTCTTCATCGGTTTGCCTCATTATTGGTAAGATGCAGGATCGCTAAGTGGGCTGTAAAATTACTGTATTTATTGCGGGGATGCATATTTTTTTATATATCGATAGAATGATTGGATTCGACTACTGGATTTCTTGACGTTGTAGAAAACCACAATGATCAAGGTTTTCGAATTTTGGGTGACTGTTGATAGGCACTTAGTACTGCGGAATATTTTTTCCACAGCAATATGTTTTATAGAAAGATGAACGAGTTTAAGATGCTCTGTAGAAATCCAGATACGGCTTTCAATAATTCAATCAGGTTGTCGGCTTTGATGCTGTTGCCATGATAGAGCATATGTTTTATAGATGGATAAACGAGTTAAAAATGCTGTGGAAAAGCCAGATTTCCCTTTTAACTATTCATTCATGTAGCTGCTTTCAGAGTGTTATCATGGTAGAGCTATTTAAGTGCCAAAATCGATCGCTCCGGGAAATAAATGGAAAAATTTTAGAATTTTTTATTTGTTCTTTCAGATAAATTGTAATGGCCATAACACGATATTGTCTCTGTTTTTAAATTGTTTCTTTTTGTGCAGAAAGACGCACAGATACATAAATAAACATACTTAATATCTTAGAACATTAATGATTATGTCGTTAAATTCTTAATCATATTACTGAGCCTTCTCACTGATCACGATATCATATACTTCGTTTGTTTACTATTTTTTTTATTTGTTCAATTTTCATTAAAGTTTCTTTATGCCTAGTTTTGGTGAGCCTTTTCTCCACAGAAAAAAAAAATATTAACGATTTATTTGCCATTAAATTATTAATTTCACGAATTCAAAATGAGGATATAAATTGTTAGATTACTCTTTGACAGGGGCGCATTAAGCTTGTAGGGGGCCCCAGGCACTGAAGATCTTGAGAGCCCTCTGAAAAAATGACGCATATGTATTCGAAAATTTTAACTTGTCAGTTATGATGATTTAAAATAAGATAATCTCACATATTTTTAATCACAGTAACAAAATTTTTGTTAATAAAAAGTGTTTTCTATAATTACCTAATTAATTATTTTAATTAATATTTGTCGATAATTAATATGTTTTCTATTTAGTAATTTTAAATTTATATCTGAAATTCGTGTTCATGAATATTCACATGAAGTTTTATCGAAATAACTTAAGATGCACTATATAAAAGTAAAAGTAATTCGCTTTTTCCTAAAGTAAAATCCCTAAGGGAAAAATAAGCAAAAAAAAAAAAAAAAAAAAAAATCCAATATTTACAAATATTACTTCAGCAGTTGGAATTATTTCTCAAAAAAAAATTTAATAATGTATTTATAATAGCGTTTTAGCCTTATAGTGTAAATGAATTATTTTTAAGACAATGTTTTTAAGAAAATTATTTAATATTTTCTGAATAGATTACATGGATTAATTATTTCTACATGGGATCAAAACACAACACCAATAATTATTGTAGGGTTATAATTAATGTCACATAATTAAATCAAGTATATTATTAAGTGAAATATCCACTGCTAAAGTATCATTGTTGCTTGTATGATAAAATTAAATTATATAAATGCAAAAATTATGCAAAATGAATTTTCAGTTTCATTTACATTACTAGCAGTACGCGCACGGCGTTGCCCGTGGAATGAGGGCTTCAACAAAATGAAAAAACAAAACAAAAAAACTCCCACAATGACACGAAAAAGTTTTGAAAACGAAATCAAAACAAAAGATACACATTATTGATTTTCCCGATTATTTTTTCTTCGCTATAATGGCATTTCTACTGTAGAAAAACAGTACAGAGTACGTTAATCTGAAACAATATTAAAAAATTGCAACGTGAAAATGATTATTATACAGCAAGTAAAATACACGAGACATAAACACGTTAAGACACTGCCGAAAATAATAATCGAAGTCATTCAGTTGAAGGTTATGACACATCCTAAGCTCTGCACCGCCAGCCAATGAAATTGCAACAATGCATGTCGGGAAAGCTCCGAAGAAACTTCCGCGGGAATATGCTCGCTAGAGAAAAATATCTTTCAACTGACCAGGAAAAAAATTAATTGAAAAAAAAGGAAAAAGCTATTTTAACCGTTCTTGTTTTAAATCCGACAGAACCGTTCCAGTTATAAGCTGAAAAAAATTGAAAATAATAGTGTTATTAGAACGTCGGATGCAGCAAATTTAAAAACAAAAATAAAATTTCGATGGCAAAACTGACTATTTTTTTTAAATTTCTGAAAATTCAGTAAATTACGTTTGAAGCTCAAAACAAACTTCATTAGAACGAAAATTGTTTGTTCTATCCGACGGTGCATTGATTGTTTTTCAACGATCATTAGAAAAGATACTACAGTCGTAAACGTGCCAAAAATAACCCAAAACAACACAAAACACTAAATAAAAAATTTTCTAGATTAAATTTTAAAATTCCGGCTTCGAGGTGCATTGAGTCACCATTACGACTACCTGTGTGCCAAATTTATGGCTGTAAGTGCGATAGATTCGTCTGGACATCGCGCGCACGCACATAAACATTGCCTTTTATAAGTATAGAAAAGAGCTTGTACCTTTTGTTTTAAAATTTGCCTAGATACTCTTTTAAATCATTTACATTAATTGTTACAAAACATTATAACTAAACAATGCTTTATACATGATTTATAAATTAAAATCAAAGGTTCGTTCTTAAATAATATTCTATTATTATGGCACATTTTGCGGAAATTTAAATAGAAATGTTTTAATTTAATCCCAGAAATTTAAATTGAAATAATAATATGAAATGAAATAAAAATAACTAAATACCATTATAAATCAAAAGTTAGATAACTTTTCAGCAGACCAGGGAAGAAAGCTCTTGGATTTTAACTATGGAATTGAAAAATACATAAATCCATTTCAAAACCATATTTTAAAAAATAAACATTAGAAAAATATTTTTATGACTGATTTTGAATTCTTTTTTATTTAAAAAAGTGCTCAAGATTTTAATTGAGGTATGTTTTCATAGGTAATTTTGAAATGCATTGTTTATTAGAGGAAATATATTTCATAGAAAAAATGAGAATACAACCCAGATTAAAGTTTTTACTCTTTATTCTAAATAATAAAGAAATTTACAGAATAAAAAGAAATCTTGTGATAAAAAAAACATTGAAAATTTTACTCTGAATTTAAATGTAGGTGGCGAGGCTATTATGTCGAAATTTGTTTAATTAACTATGAATGTGGTGTTTAAGCTCGTATATATAAAAATATTTAGAATTTTTAGGAAATTTGTTCGATATTATTTCTTTATGAAACTGAATTAACTTATGTAATTCCATTAAATATTTATAGCCATATATTATAAAACTCTATCATGATAAATTAAATAAAACATACCTTATTAGTTCTTCCCCAATGGAAGAATAATTCTTTTTAAAACAACTATGCAATGTACACCACAATCTTCCTCATGAAATCTGACTAAAATTCTGTCTTGGTTTACCTCGCCGTCTTTCAGCCGTACGAACTGATTTGAATAGTGTCGCTTTTCAAATGCGCCTAAGCTTCAAAAATGCTGTAAACTTTCCCACGTTAACGCGATGTAGATGCATTGGGATATTTAAATCCTTAGCGATATTTCTTCTGTTCAAGCATCCTGATTGTGATAATAAAAAACGCTTTTAAACGATGATAAATAGTCTCAAATGACACTTAAAAGGTGTTTAACAGAACTGTGAATGTCAAACAGATAAAAGAAGGATATTCAACTCTCTGAAATAGTTAAATGAGTGCAGGGGAACAGGGTCTTATCTGCTGAACAATTACTACTAATGGTATTCAATGAAAAGAAAAGCACATCAAACACTCTAATCATTGAAACGACAGCTTCCTGAGAAGATGTTTACTTTGCAATGATTGGGTTTCTTTCTCAAACCTGGGAAAGTGAATATTTTGTCATCTGGACCACTATCTGAACTATATTTTACATACTTTAGGTCTAGTGTATAGATACGATTTGTGTCGAATAAGGAATTAGCCGGAAAATTCCAGAGAAGCTATTAATACTTGAGGTAAAATGATAGCTGTTGGGTATCGCACACAGACCTTCCGTGATGCTGTAAAAATAATCAAGGGAGATTTTGCTCAGCATTTTCCCTAGGAAACCGGAAGGGAATTGTACCGGCAATAAGGGCCTTGAGTATGTACCGGAGGAATGTGCGCAGTACCCAACGACTATTAACTAGATCTTTAACGAGATTTCTTCTGTTCAGGCACTCTGATTGTGATAGTAAAACGTGGACCTGCTAAGTTAAAATCGGATATGTGAACAGGTTCTTAGAGGGAAATTATCTTTTGCGATATTTAAAAAAAAAAAACCGCTTCATTTCGGGCCCCAGGCGTGCACCTAGCCTTTAATACGAGCCTGCTCTTTGAGACGTCAATTAAAATAAGTATCATATGAAAGATTACAAAATAGGAAGTTTGTCTCAATGAGTTATTTTTATTATTATATTTCATGCTTTGGTCAAAAACTTAAAATTTCATTCATAATTTCGTCAGACCATTTGGATGAAGTGAATTATTCATCAGTTTACTAAAATTTTGTTTTAATTTTCCTGATATTTTCGTTGTCATCTGTTATGGTTGAAATATACAATTATTTAATAATATTCCTGGTGTACTTTCAAAACGGGACGCAAATTTAATAAACGAAACCAATCCTAAGATTGCCTATCATAAATGTGAAATTAAACCTTAAAATAAGGGAGATTCATTCGAATATTTGCCATATATCTCATTGCTTCCACTTTTAAAAATAATATTTTCATCATCATCTAACCATTGCTCAAAATTACCATATCCATGTTAATAACATTCCTTCTGTAACTTCAAAACAGAAGACACAAGTCTAACCTATTATACCAATCCAATATTTCCAATCAGAAATTTGCAATTAAACCTCAAAAACACTGAAGATTCATCAGAATATTTATCATATCCCATTGCTTCCACCGCTGGAAAAGAATGAAACTATAGACATATCACAAAATATCCAACAATTTATTTGTAAAAAAAAGGCAGCTTTTCATTACACCTCAGTGAATGCATCAAATCCCAAAGGTATAAACTCAGGATCGAGTCAAAGGAGCAAGTGGGAAAAATGCCGTGTGTCACAGCTTTTTTTAGATCTTTTTTTTTTTTTCAGTGACAAATGGGACAACTTTTTCAGTGTCATTGATCACCCCCCTTTCAGTTTGTGGGGAAGCTAACAATGCGAAAACTCTGAGTTCAGATTGTTGAGGTACGTTTTGATTAATGGTAAGTCTTGCTTCCACTTTAGGAAGTAGTTCGTGGTTGCAGATCAACCACTGCGGTTGAGGGAAAAGCTGCGACAGGTTTTAAATTCGTTGAGTTCCCTTTTCCCTCGTAGATACTGTGGAATGGAAATCGCTTGAAATACAATACGATTAGTTTGTTCCATTGGGCGCACCTGTTGTACATTTGGAATTGAATATTCTTTTTTCGTAAATGCATTATTGCGCATCTGTTGGCTGTGAAGGCTTAGCAAACTTTAATTTATTTTCATGGAATTGTTCGGAACTAACTACGGATTGATTTGCAGCGAGAAATAATCGTTAACTTTTGTTGCATGTTATCAAAAATCACTTAAAACCTGTTTCATTATTATTTTGCCTTTTTAAAAATAATTTTATATTATTATTGTGCTGATCTGTTAGCTCAGTGGAGTTAGTAAATTTACGTTTGTTTTCAAAGCATTGTGCGGAACAAATCGTCGGTTGACTTAGATGGAATAAAATTGTTTTATCATTTCGATCATTTTTAATATTCTTAATAAATTTAAGTTTATTATTAACGAAATCACGTTATGTAGTCACCATCGGCATTAATGCAACATAGTTATTTTGATGAATTTTTGTGAAAATTCGAATTTATTTATGTGTAATAGTTATAACTGGATAAGGTTTGATAATGCATTTTAAGATTTGCAGAAAGCAATTACAATTATTTCTTAAACTCTCAGAATTTTTTCATCGGTATTCAATTTATAATAGGTTTATCACATATTATCAGATTCAAAGGTTTTCACAAGTGCATGAATGGAGCTATAATAGTATTGAATCATGCATCCATCTGTTTACAGAGATAATTATATTCTCATTCATTATACAGGGTGCCCACTTAAATAAGGGCCACCCCCCTTTAACTTCAGAACGACGGAAGCTATAGTCATGAAATTAGTGTCTAGGTCTAGTAAAACGTTAATGCCCTATGTGATGAGCCCACTTAAGGGCAAAGTCAGGAGTTAGCGTTCCTATCTGGAAAACGGTACAAAATAGGGGAAATGTCAATTACGAATTTATAGAGCGTTATCGATTTAGTAAAATGAAAAAAAATCTTCATTAGATCTATTAATTCAAAATATTTTCTTTAAAATATACCAAGAAAGCTGCTAAAGTAATTTAGAGATAGAACTACAGATATTGAATACTAAGATAGAGTACAGAGATACATAAAATAAGGTAGAATACGGAGTGAACTCCTAAAAAATTAACTTTTCTGCAGTAAAAACTGACGATGGTTATAAAAAAATTTAATTATGTATCCGAAATTAATACGATCTGTTTATATTTAACCAGAATTATTGTGAAATATAATTCCCATAGGTAATCAAAAACATCATCTCAACATGCATTTCAGAGTTAGAAATAGATCAATTCAGTCAATCGGATGTGAAGCATAGCACAAAAGTCTAAACAAGGGAATGGACTTCAAAGAGGGGTTCATTGAAAATTCTTTCTCAGAAATTGAATCTGTCATTTTCTTCTATTCTTTCATAAAAAAAGAATTGCTTGCAATCACAGAGCATTAAAATTATGAACTCATTTAAAATGCATTTGAATGTTTTATCCAATTAATTATTTGATGAAGCATACTGTTTAACTACTGGTGTTAAATATATTAGTACAGTGGAACCTCCGGAGTCCGAACATCTTTTTAAAATTTTCTGAAAAGTTTTTATTAAAAAATGAAGGAAAAATAGCAATTAGGATCAGAAACAAAGCTAATGTTTATTTCTAACTTAAAATAAACAATTGAATTGATATTTAAGAATGAATACAGCACCTTAATTAGTAGAAAAAAATCGGTCGTCAAAATCGGCCACTAGCTCTTTTCGTACTCTTTCACAGAGTGCCCACAGTCAATACTCTACGGCATTTAATATATCAAGAGTATTTTCCGGATAATCCGAACTTCCCGGAATCCGGACAGAGGTCAGCCCCAATTAGTTCGGATCTGTAGTTAAGAATTTTAGTGTTTGGCTGCATAGTGTGGGAAATATGAAAGACACAAAAATCCACTTATTCACTTTTAAACATATGCAGGTGATAGACCTTTTTTCAAGCGCAAATGTTCATTGTTTAAATTAAGTCCTATTTTATCTTTGTTCCTCCTACTTTGTTTTGGATGTGCTGAGAAATCGCGAGGAAGGTGTTTCCTGCAAATTGAGAGTATCAGCTCGTCTCTCCTCCTCTGCTTTTGACCTTGGTAAGACCAAACTAAGTTTTTGTTGTCTCTAACTATAATGATCATGTCTGGATTTTAAGTATATTTTTTTAACAAATCTATCTGAAATATGAACAAATCCTGATTGAAAAGGCTGGAGAAATGGTATTAAAACAAGTATAATTTAGGTTTTTGGAATCTCATTGCCAATAAATCATTATCATATTACAGATTTCCATCACATTTTCCTTAAATTATAATAATATAGGTTGTTCTATAAATAATAACTGGTTTTTCTCTTTTAGGTTGAAAAACCGAAATCTTTAACCGTAAAAGTCTGCATAGAGATCTCACTTAAAAATGTCAAAATAGACATCAGCACAGAAGTACCGTCAATGCGAAATTAAAATGTGCAAACTGTCGCGCCTCATTCTAAATTTACTACCCCCGTTATGGTACATTCTCGATGTCATTGGGGAGTATTGTGCTTTTGAACGACTCACTTTGGGTTTCCCGGAATAGAAACATCTGTAGTTACCGCGAATGAAATAGCACCCTCGGTACTATTGTTCCGAGGCAGCATTGCGGGTTAGTTGATACTACTATGTATAACTTTTTCCGAAAGTATCCCCTCTGCTTTTGTGAACTCACCATGTTCTGATAGGCAAGTCCTTTACAACTTCCATTAATACTTTTGTTGCTGTTTTGCCAATCCTCTGGGATTAGACAAAACTAAACGTCACGACTGAAAAAAAAAATCGATTCAAAGTGGATACACAAGTGTTTTCTTATGTAAAATGTAAACACCTGTAGTCTACTTAATAGTAAAAGCATAGTTATTTCTAAAAATGATCAGTGTTCTTTAAATATTAATCATATTAGCTATCAAATTTGATTGGCAGTGATCACTTAAAGCAAACATACACCTGTTTTTGGTACTCGGCTTTTTTTCATAAGTTTGTCCTTTACATTGGCCATGAATATTTTTGCTTCTTGTTTCAACAATCATCTAAGAATGTTTAGTTTAGTTTAGTTACATTTACGCCTCGTTATGAAGCAACACGTGGGGTATTTCCCCTGAGAATGAAGCAAAATGAAGCCAAATTCGTTTGATTTCACAGTCATTTGGCAAACGCAACTGCGTGTTGTTCTACGCCGTGCTGTAAATACGCAATGATTTTTTTAAATTAAATTGACACTGCGCACTTTACGTGTGTCATGTGAGCATGAATTGATTCCATTAAACATCCCAAATGAACGTTTTTACGCAAAATAAAAATGATGGTAAAAGTATAGTTACTTCTGAATATAAAAAGCGGACTTAAATGTTAAGTTTACTAATTATTTAATATAGCAAAGAATGATCGTTAAAAATTATAACAATTAAAAGTAATAAAAAGCGGCAACCAGCAGGAAATTATTTAATCTATTTGACAGAACAGCGTATCAAAATTATATATACTGTTAATTAAAGCTATTATATATATTTTAAAATGTATAAACATATTATGCAATTATATTATAAAAACAGATTGAATATAAACTTGTCTGTTGAAAAAATGAATAATGTAAAAAATCATCTGGAATCAGATTTGATTTAGTTATGACGAATTGAGATTTGTTTGTTATTGGGAATGTTATTTTCATTTGAAAATGAGATTAAGCGTAAATACTAAACGATCGTATTTTGAAAGATTAGTGTTTTATTTACTTAATTTTGTATGTTTTTTTGAATATGCCATAATGAATATTCTGGGAATTGGTAGCTTTTCACTAAAAAAATTAAATATTTGCCCCTTCCCTCTCGTTTCATAATCTGCAATAATATAATCTTCATATTTTTTTCTATTGCATAATTTCATATCGAAATAAAAGTATCGACCGCCACACACATAAATATTAACTCTTATTCAAGAGACGCATTTAGAATTATCTGGTAAAAAAAAAAAGTTATTTACTGTTTTCATGTTGTCATGTTTGAAATAATAGTCTTAATATATTTTATACCTGTGTTCTTAAACATTTACCACTAAATCTTCAAAGGAAACTTATTGAAAGTTTTTATGCTGTTTAAAATATTTTAAGTCAATTACTTAAAATTTTAGACTCTATATTAGGGCTTCATAAGTTTTTTCCATTCGCGACCCTTCTTTTATGAGTGTGAAAATAGTTTTGCCTATATACCAGAGTTGAAAAATAAATAAAAAATGAAGCATTCATAAATGATAAATAAAAGTAAATTAAATTGTAAATTTTTAGAAAATTTTAATGAAATCTTTTAAGTAAAGATTTTTTCTTAGATATTTTTGCTTACAAATGTAGAAGAGTTTGAAAGAAAAAGGCCAGGTAAGGAAATTTTGCGACCCTAATATTTTTCTGAACCGCCCCATTTAGGGTCGCGATCCGCAGTTTAAGAAGCTCGACATTAAACTTAAAAGTTTAAAAAACAAACAAAATGTGGTATTTATTAAAATAATACATTTTAATAAAAACTACATTTTAACAAAACATACTCTACATTAAATATAAAGCTTTTAAATCCAATCGATTTTCCTATTAAATTATATTTAGAGTCTATCCACTTGGTTACTTAAAAATGAGTACTTGTTCCGACAGATATAAATATATGCATGTTTATTTCTTTTAAGAAAATTACGATACATTGATGTTGTGTGTATTTAAATTATCTGCAAAAATATCACTCTAATCTGTCTGAAGTTTACTTTATCTAAAAGACCACTCGAACTTTCGCTTTTTGTTTGGAGTCAAAGAAAAAGCAAAACAAAAGACAGAAGGGAAATCTGAAGGAATTATTCATTCACAATGACTCATCTTTA
Organism: Araneus ventricosus; assembly: GCA_013235015.1. Lineage (NCBI taxonomy): Eukaryota > Metazoa > Arthropoda > Arachnida > Araneae > Araneidae > Araneus > Araneus ventricosus. The sequence continues at coordinate 124,660 of BGPR01000452.1, forward strand.
GTAAAACGTCCAAACAGTGTGATACAATTTCCTTTCCCTTTCACATCACAGACGCGTTTCACATCTAAACTCTCATCGCTTCACGATAGCTTATCTTATATCCTTCAAGCAGTTACTTCACATCCGTGCATGCACTGACTTGTTTGCAGTCGGACTTAAAGCTCGTGTGTCACTTAGGCTTTACGAAAGTGACCACATTTTCTGAACATCAATTCGAGCGCGTAATCCGGGTGCTGACTGGTGGGGATGGGTATTGGACAAAATCTAGAAAAGTATGTAAATAAATTTAGAAACAATAAAATAGTTAAATGATAAAATAAAATGGAAAAAATAGGATGCTTTAAGGGAATATAAATAATATATTTTGCTAATTACGTTTATTATTTTCATTCGCATGTATTAGAGTAACACTATTCTGTGTGTAGTAAAAAGTTGGCCAGAAGAATTTCTCAGAAGCTAACTTTTCAAAAGTGCAAATCTAATTTATCTTCTTTTTTAATATATAAGCTATTTACTAATAGAGTAGAACCCTGGGAATACGAACTAATTGGAGCTGACCTTTGTTCGGATTCCGGAGAATTCGGATTATCCGGGAAATTCGGTAAAATACTCTTGATATACCAAATGCAATTGAATATTGACTCTGGGTGCTTTCTGAAGGCCTACGGAAAGAGCACGCGGCGATTCCCACGGTACAGTGGCAAACAAGTTGAGGATAAAAAGAAGGTATCTGAGTTTGTTTCTACTAATTAAGGTGCTGTATTCATTCTTAAAGACCAATTCGAATACTTCTTTTAAGTTAGGAATAAATTATTTTCCTTTCATTTTTCAGTTAAATTTTTCAGAAAATTTAAAAAAATGTTCGGATTCTCCGAAATTTCGGATTCCTGGGGTTCGGATTCCCGGGGTTCTAGTGTAAGTAAAAAACTGGACAATCAAGGACATTAAAATTCAAATTCGGGATTCTGGTCACTTTAAATGCATAGGAAAATTTAAGATGGAGAGTTCACTTTGCTTTTATTTAAAATCAACTTTTTGTATCTAACATTTTTAAAAAAAATTAAATCTAGTTAACATTTTTTTTAAATATGTGCTATTCACTTATAAATTAAATTCGGGACAATTCTGGGCATTTAATTCAAATTGGGACACTTTTTCAATCCAGGGTAAAGAGTCAAAATTCGGACGTTTGATCGCTTTAACTAAAGTGACTTGTTTTTCTGAACTTCGACCTGGTACACTGTAGAACCTGAGCGCAGAACCTGGGACACTTTGCTTGGGGAAGGAGGGGGGAGTGATTATAGGGCATATACAGGCATAATTTTAAAAATTTAGAAATAGCTAACAATAAAAAATTTAATAAAAAAACAGTAATAGATAAAGAAACATGAATAGGATATATTTTTTATATTTTGGTAGTAATTATATTATTTTTTCTTTAAACTGATTCATCCCCAAAAGACATAATAGGAGTGAAGATATTCTATTTATAGTAACAGTTAGAAAAGAGAATTTTTCAGAAATTAATATTTTTATAAAATTAAATCTACTTATTCTTTTTTTTTTTAGTATGCGCTATTTACTCATATGTAAGGGGGGAAACGGGAAAATCCGGGTCATTTAATTTAAATCCGGGACATGGATGGCTCTGTCCCGACTGATCCGGCCATTTTAGATTTACTTGGAAAGTACAGTGATAAACAGTAAAATGAATTTCCTGCAATTTTAAAATATTTCCTCTTTCTTATTTTTTATCGATTTTCACTCCGGACTGTAGAATTAATTTTTAAAAGTCTTCTGTTAAAATCAGATATCGATGAGATTATCCTCTATGGTTGGCACTTTAAAATAATGTACGGTTAAAATGGAAAATAAAAAGGACAACGGATTAGCTGAAGAAATCAAAGCTTTTATTGTTAAAGAAATCAATTTTCGTAACAATTTCATAAATTAACAAAAAAGAACTTCATAAAAAATATAAAAAAACACAAAATGCTTTTAGTATTCTTGCGCAATATGTACACTAAAAAAATCAGTTCAGTTCGTTAAAACTGACAAAAAGAATTATACAGTTTTTTTTGTTAATGTACCTTAATCTATTTTTTTTAAAAAATGTTTTGGAAACAATTAAACGAAATCATGGTATATTGTAATTATGATAAAAATATAAAAGTAAAAACACACACATTTAAATCAGAGTAGTTTTGCTTTTCACTGCAGTTTCATCAATCCTATCTAAATTATTTTCATATCACGATTACACTTGTCAGAAGCACCATATCGATATTTTTGCATGATATGCATGCTCGGGAAATATTTTAAACTAGTTTAAATAAAGCGTATTGTGAAACGTAAATCTCATTAAAAATTTCAAGTAATTCACAAGTGGCTGCTGTTGTTTTTTTTTTCTTTCTATTATTTATAAACAGATAACTGCAGCGTATGTATAAAATACATTTAAACTTTGAGTACGAACATCTTTCTGATAATTGTTGATATTGTTCTTGGGAAAGCTGTCTTTTTAACTCCTTTTTAGTACTTTAGTTTTTCCGATTTAATTATTTTGAAAGCAAATCTACATGCGATTTTCATAAAACTTGTGCTGAATTCTAATTGCATTAGATGGGACATTTGGTCGTCAATTTATAACAACTGGATGTGTTATTTATGCCTAAGATTATAGTAATTTAAAAGTAAAAATATATAACTCTCAAGAGTTCCCAAATTCTACCCCACTTCAGAGATTTTGGACACGAACGATAAATTTGATATTAATCGTTATTTTGCTTGATGGAAATCAAAATGGGTCGAAACATAAAAGGTCCGTGCTATTTTGTCGGAACCGTCACAAAAGCAGATAATGTTTCACTTAATGGTTGCATTTAAATACTTTTTTTTATAAACCAGATGGTCATAAAATGGAATTAATGATTTTTACCCTCGTTTAATGAAAATGTGTTTTGGTTTGAGATTTGTACAACAAAGTGCTTTACTGCACCTTACGACACTTTCGGAAACAATGGAAATTTTGTCGAAATTGCTGCAAGTTTCTTACGTTGCCTGAAATATCAATCCTGACCACAAATCACAGGTTCAACGATTACAAGTAAATTAGACCAGAGAATGAGCTACAAGTTTCGGCACCAGCAACAAAACGGCAGGTGCTGCCTGTTTTTTCATATATAGTAATTATAGTTTATGTTAATCGAAATTGTTTATTTACGCCCCACCCAACTCATCGCTTTGGGCAGCCTAACCTCCGTTCTCTTGCCCTTAGCTACGCCACTGAACTGAGCGGTATTCCCAAAAACAGGAATCTTGTAATATCTTATTGACTATTACCTCCTTTCGTTGTATTGTCGACAAATTCAAGTTATTACGAAATGTACACAAATGTAGAAAGACAAAATACAATAAAGCACCGTTTATACGTTTCTCATTTATACGTCGTTTACATTTATGCGTCGTTTCATCACACTCCCGATTCATTCCTATCTATTGAAATTATAAGGTATTTCGTTCATACGACGCAAAGGTTCGGTTATACGTCGTTTTCCCCCTTCTAAAATGTGAAAATTTCCTCCTTTATAGTATGTGAACTGTGATAAAGATACCATGACTTCGAAATTATTCATAATTGAAGAATTAATAGAAGATAAATTGTCTAGTGTTAATTTAAGCGATGATGAAGAAGTTATTTCACCTCCCTTTAACACATTCGCTGCCACTATTCACGCCTGAGATTCGAACCATCTATCTAATTAGATGCCCCTTCTCTGCCATCTCTTAACTACAGTAGAAAAGGGGTCATCTAATTATATAAGAGGTTCTGGACACACCAGCGCGTCGGTGGCAGTGAATGTGTTAAAGACGCAATGGACTCCATTGAAAAACTTCGAACTTATTCCTTTTGTCAAAAAATAGTGGAAAAACATTTAGTGAACTTAATTCGATTCACAATGCTGTACTTAATACTCTCAGACAATCAGCACATCATACGATGGTTAAAGATTTTTTTAATTAAACACCTGCCTACATTCTCATGTCGTATAAGATATGTATAATTGGCACTCAAGACATGCAACAAATATATAATTTTCTCACTTTTATGATAAATGTTAAATTTTAAGATTTAATTATTGATTTTCGTACTATGTAGTATTATACTAGCACTATCTTAAAAAACTTTACTTAGACTTAGCACTTTTAAATGAATTTGCTTTAGTAGTATTAAATTAGTAATAATCAAAGTTGTTTAGTGAAATTTCGATTCTACGTCTTTTCATTTATACGTCGATTTACGTCAGTCTCTTGAAAGACGAATAAACGGTGCTTTACTGTATCATATGGATTATTCAGAAACACTTTTTCAGTATTTTCGCCAGAAATCCAAAATTTATCCTTGCGTGGGCGCTCGCTTTATATTTCATGCTGTGTGTCTCATCAATACCACTGCTTCAAGCCTAGACAGGATTGAAAAATAAGACCCAGCATAATATATCTGTGGATACATTTTGCCCATGTATTTACTAGTGTAAAATATACGGACAAAAGTAAGTTCGTAAATATCCTAGATGGGATAGGTATATACACTCGGGGATAACAGCCGTTGTTGCTTCAAATTCCATCACTCTCTAATTCAAGATTTCAAAGTATATACACTCGTCTTTGGTCTTAAATTATGTATAAATTCACAATTGAATCGAAGCAGTATCAAGCACTTACATGTAGAATGAAAACTTAGACTTAGTAGACATTTTCGTTTCATTGATTGTTTATCTTTCGATTAATAGCATTCATCAATTAATTTTAACTTGACCGTACACCACTAAAAGCGCTTTTCTTTACTTTTTAAATAAAATTCGAATTTTCCACCTTCAAATGGGGGAGAAATTAAATTGTTTCGAGTATGTGTATGACACGTTGAAGAATGGAGTCAATAGATACTCACGTGGTGCACGTCAGATGCGCCATGCTAATTAATATTGGAATCCACTGCACATCTTGCAGCAGGGTAAAGAACTTGACCTCATCTCACAACGTAAGGCAACGTCCAGTAGAAGTTCGATAACATGCGCACTACATTCGTCATATGACTGAGCCGTCACTCGAATTGGCCGCATTCTTTTAATGCATTTCATGTTAACTCCTTCTGCTTCGAGTATCAATTTATGCATGGCAGTTCCATTCACCTAAATAATTTCAATCCAATTTCATTTTTCCAATGTTTTCTTTTTTTAATGTATGAATGGGAGTTGCATTGCGCTGAAAGCAGATTCCCCCTAGTTAAACCCTCGCATTACTAATATGATCCCTGTTCTTATGTTAGGGTATCATATCTCTGGTTTAGTCACACCTCTCCCTGATCCCTACACAAATAATTATTCCCATCCACCCTCCCGTTTGGCAGCTGATTCAATTATCGCCAATTTGAGGGTGTTAAAGCGGGAGGTAATGGCCTTACTATAAGTCATTATTTTGTTTTTAGGTTAGCTCCATTATTTGGCGCTGGAAAAATATTATTGCTATCTTGTTGGCGCATTGGAAATTAATGCACATGTAATTTTTACTTGCTTCATTTCACTACATTATTGTTATGCTTTTTTTCAAACCGAGCTTTTATATAATACTAATTTATATTACTCTGTAATATGTTTTTGTTATGATTTAAAATTGTTGCTGTTTGGAATTATTTGCTCATTTTGGATATTGTGAAATGTTGTGTAGTTAAAATTTTTTGCTCTTTTGTTAAATTGCGTTACTTTTATATCATGTAAGTATTTGTTAAAAAGCAGAAATTTTAATTTTGAAGTTAAAGTTTAGTTATCATAGTCGACAATCATTTTCGAGTGAAGTTATGTAGAATCTTCATTATTATTAGCTGCACCTTGTTATTAATTTCGTTTAAGGTTGACGTTAGGGACAGAACAAATTAGTTAACACAAATTGTTGCAAGTATGCAGAAATGCCTTGTTATTCTCTAATTGTTTTACCAAATGGCTTTTGTTTTTGCGCCGCAAAATTTTTTCGATACTTTCCAGAAATATGTCTGTTAAATCAGGGATTCTTAAATCTTTTTTCATTCTTGACTCCTTTTCGCTTGAAAAAATTGTGCGGCCTTATCTTTGTACGAAAATGTTTGGTGCTGGCTCCCAAGTGTGCATGTAAATAAGGAAATAAACGGGCTAATAAAGCATTTACTATTCATAATCAGACAGATCCGGACACTGAGTATCGATTATACTAGTGTTTCAAATTAAATTTTATTAAAATGTAATTACTTTTAAAGCCGGTAGAATCACATTCATAACTTGGCGTAATGGTATACCGCGTGGTTTTCTCTCATGCTGTCAACTTCAATTGTCAGTGACTACAGTTAACTAAATTTATTTGGAAAATCTTAATGAAATATTTGGTATAAAGATGGCGGTTTTTAAAGTCGAATATTGAAAAATCTAACTGAAACACTGGCTGCTAATGGTTTTCACGACTCCGAAATTCATATGCGAGACCCCAATTGGGGAAGGAACCCATAGTTAAAGGAGACCTACCTTAAATTAAACAAATGAACTTAATGGGGGAAAATAACCAAATAGGAATAACATTTCCAAAAATTAAAACTATCTTTATTGTTTTCACGTGTACAACTTTGAACAGACAGAGTAGGTCATTTTAAAGCAGCAACAAAAGTGCTATGTTGGCGAAAAATCGCACCTAGTTACAACCATGTACCCACCTGCGAGCGAGGGAAACCAGCTTTTTAACTGCACTACTATTATTATCACACCCACTGTAGCACATCATGAGGCCGTGTGTTAAACGCTGCAAGTTTGGGTGTAAAGTTCCCGAATTAATTACAAAGTTTCGTATTCGTAATCTTCACCTGCCTCCGATTTATTAGGTTCAGACTGCGTAAAAATTATTTTTATGACCTTTGACTTATTTTTGCCCTTCCAGCTATGTTTCTAGATCAGAGTAATTGATAACTTTTTTTATTGAAAGGGGCGGGTTTATTTCGTAGTATTCTGTTTCATATTGCACGGGTAGAAGCGCAAGATTGACACCTTTAGTAGGAAATTATTTCACGTAGGATCATTTTAGATAATAGATATGATCACTCACTGAATTATAATCGCAATCATGTTGAAAAGTGATGCTTTTTTTTTAAATCTTCCATTTGTTAAAAAAACCCACGGTTTTTTTAATGGAATGGAATAAATTTGCCATCCTCTGAACTCAGATATTATTTTTATTGGAGATTTTATTTTTATTTAAATCAGTCTAAAATTTAGTGGTGCGATAATCGAATATTTGGTTTCATAGTTTAAACTAGAATAATGCTTCTGCATATAGATCTCAGCTTCAAATGTAGCAGGATAGTGCAATTGTGGAATAACAAAAACATTAACATTCTTTTCGGTTAAATTGTTTAATATTAAAATTTTAAAAAATAATTAAGAAAACTACCGATTGAAGACCAGTATTTACCGAAAATCGCATTAATTTGCCTATTTAAATTCATATTTTTAGTATCCAAAATTGTAGTCATTAGGGAAAAAAGCTTAAGGAACCCTAAACTGTCATAATATTAAAAAAAGAAATAAAAATGTTACAGAAAAACAAGACTTGTTTTTACCTTCGAATTGAGATAATTAAGGAAATCCTTGATTTAGCGGACTAATTGGCGTTAAAGAGTGACTGTAAAATCGGAAGTTCGTTAAATTATGTGTTGCATTTGGAACGATATTTAAAATAAGACATTCCACATGAAATTATGCTGTATAATGTAAATGTAAAGTAATTAATATACAGTCGCAGAAAAAAACGAAACACCCAACATTATTCTGCCATTGTTCATCGGAAATTAAAACAACAGGTACCAAATTTCAGTACATAACGTCTACTACACGATTCCATATCTAAAAATTTCATAGGGGGTCGTCTACATATTTATAATTGCACTAACTTCAAAATTTCCAATGGCAACACCCATTTTTTGATGACTTAAATAAATTCCTCATCAAAAAATATCCCAAGATATCGATTTTGGTTAATTGACCATTAAAAAATCGGAAAATATTCGACATTTTGTTTTCTCAATATATAAGGGGGCGTCTCCATATTTAGATAGTGAAGCTCGTTGCTTGTGTTTAAATGTCAATGGTAGAATTTTAACTTCTTTTTTACAATCGATAAATACTAGATGCATTACAAAATTCTGAAAAAATGAAATTTTCTCCACAAAAATATGATTTTGATCCATATGTATTACATTACTAAACGAAAGAAGGATGTTACCTTTTTTTAAATATACAAATGCCCCTCCCCCCCTCAAAGTGCATCATTTCACAGAGAAAATAGAAAACTTAATGCAAGTTAAAAAACTTTTTAGAATGAGCTGAAATTTTGCATGGGCTTATTAAATAGCCTTCTGCATCTATTACTGTTAAAATTTGGGGTGTTGCCCTCAAAAATTTTTAAGCATCAAATTTAATAAAATATTTCATGTGTTCAAAATTATTTTAAAATCAAAAGTATAGGCGCAGAATGTGTATACTACTTTATACTATTACATCGAAAAAGTTCTAGGTTAATAACTATATTATATCTCAAGATATCAACAAACATTCAAAATTTTACTTTAACATTAGAGACTCAAAATTTTATTTGCTTATAATTTCGAAACAAATAAAGTTTGAATGATAAAATTTGGTATCCGAGCACAACTTTTGATGCAGTTTTGAAATCCATTGAAGAAAATGGGTGTTGGCATTTCAAATTTTGAAGTTAGTGCAATTATACATAAGTAGACGACGCCTTATAAAATTTTTAGATATGGAATCGTTTAATAGACGTTATTTCCTGAAATTTGGTTCTTTTAATTTCCCATGAGCGATGGCAGAATAATGTTGGGTGGTTCGTTTTTTCTTTTTCCCGCGACTGTACTACTTACCATTAATAGTAAGAAAAAAGCCTCAAGTTTCAGTTTTTTTCCCGTTTAATGTTTTTTCTTAATAAATAACGATTTATCAATAGGGTTGTCATAATTGCCAAGTATTGATACGGGACATTTTAGTGCTAAATAAATAAAGCATGAAAGAAGGGTCTAGGTAATGGTTTATTTTACTGTAATAAAAAATCAATAAAGTTTAAGTAATCTAATAAAAATTAACATGTAGAATAATAAAAAAAGATCCAAGGCTAATCCTTTTTAGCCCAGTCATATTTTAAAGTTGATTTTACTTTCTCAATTATATCATTTTCTTCTTTCACATAATTATAAATCTGGGCGCAAGTCATTTTAAAATTATAATGACAAATCAAAATTGCTTCAATTGTCTATGCTGACTGAGTTTAGGGAGAAATTGAGACAAAAATGGGACAAATATTAATACGGGACTGAATAGCGGAATACGGTGACAGTCCCGTATATACGGGACGTATGACAACCGTATCTATCAAACGGTCCGTTAAACCCGAAGTTCCTTGAGTCGAACACCCTTAATCGAGCGCTTATTGTACTTCTTTTTCGCTGAAAATGTTTGTATTAATTACGGAACAGAACTTATCATGGTGGCCGAGACTCGATTTAGTTTAATTTAGTTACGATAACGTACCGTTTTGAAGCAACACGAAGGCTATTTTGGAACGAAATCGTAATTTTGAACCGTGATCAGGCGACGAGGATGACACCAGAGGCGGCAAGATGTTCCAGATTTTATTCTCCTAAAGATTCTCTGTGTACGCTAGCCTGAGCATGTTAAATCCGTCGGGGTTAAATGTCCTCTTACTGGTATAGTGTGGAAGTTTGGAGATGGGCATGCTGCCTCAGGTTCCACCTCGTCATTTGATTGCGGTTTAAATTTATCTGTAAATAGACTTCGTGTAGCTTGAAAATAGAACATTAAAATACTTAAACTTAATTCCAAAATACATGATCAGTTACTCTGTAAACATAGGGTTCTGTTTATGTGTTCATTATTCATTCTATGTATTTACTTATAGAATCTCAGATTGTATTTTTTATATACGAACTAGAATTTGAATTTATGCTGTCTTCTCTTTTCAGAGATCATTCACCTTCATATTGGATGCTTTAGATGTTGTCAATAAAGAAGATAAAGAAATACCATGTAAGTAAATTTCATTATTCAATACTTTCACACTAAATTATTTTTATTTCTGTTTATAGTTCTTGGCGTTATAATATTAATTGGTTTGTTGAGTTCTTAGTACCCTCATTTCATGCTGTCATATTATTTATGGTTTAGTGATCTGGTAAAATATAGTATAATTTCTAAATCAAAAGTCTTGGAAAATTCTTCCCCCACCCCCATTTTTCAGTTTTCTTATTTGATTTACAACAGGATTTGTTTTAGATTACAGGACAAGATCTGAATGGATTAAAATCGTTTAATGTTTTGATTCGTGAAATCTTATCCTAATTACTTCTGTTGTATTCTTTAATGCTTGTAAAAAAATTTTAGGAAAACGATCTTCATTTTGAAAATTAAATTAAAAGTTACTAAATATCTGTATTAAATTGAATTACATATATTAATTATTGTTTTATTTGCTCATTTGGATTTCCTAAGCTTCCATGACGTTGTTACCACGAAAAATAAAATTTCGGACGAAAGACTTTTTCCAAAATCTTTTTCGATCAAAAGGATGTCATTAGTAGTAAAACTTAAGACGCCCTGATCTGCAGCAAATGGAAAGCTTATCTTCATTACGGTAATCTACACTATTCAGAATCTTTTTAATCACTGCTAATGATGTTGTTTTGTATAAAATATACCATCAGACGATTAATTGAATCGTTGATTGCAGAAACCACATGAATAGGATTGCCACCGTATTTCACTGCTCAGTCTCTTATTACTATTTGCCCTGTTTTCTCCCTAAACTCTGCGTCCTTATAATTTTAAAATGACTTGCGCCGAATTTTATAATTATGTGAAAGAAGAAAATGATATAATTAAGAAAGTAAAATCAACTTTAAAATACTACTGGGGTAAAAAAGATTAGACTCGCATCATTTTATTATTCTACTCGGTTCATTTTATTAGATTGATTAAACTTTGTTGATTTTTTATCCCCATTAGCAAAATTAGTAGATTATTAGTAAAATAAATAGTTACCTACCCACTTTTTTCATGTTTTATTTATTTAGCACTTAAACGCCACGTATCAATGCTTGCCAACTGTGGCAACCCTACACAGGAATCGTGTTTTTTTTCTTTCAAAATTGTGTTTATGCTATTTTCATATTCTAAGAGGCATTTACATAATGAGTGAAGAAATTAAAAGAGTCAAGTAAAATCACAATGTTGGTATATGAAAACTACCAAGTAAAAAAAAGATTAACCATTCATTTAAAAAATTAACATTTTTTTAAAGCTCCTAGAATTTAGATATTATTGACTCGTGTGGCTTCTGCCTCGATTCAATTCTTTAAAATTTTTCTCTATAAAATTAGTTGTTAAAAGGTTAAGCTACTCGTTAAAAGATTATTTATTGTTTAGAAGTACTTTATTTTGTGCTAATTTACATTTGTATATTTTATTTAGTATTTTTGGCTTTAAATAAAGTTGTAAGTTCCAAAAAGAATTCGAGATTCCATGCTTTTTAAATACTGGTGAAAGACTTCACTTGACATGCACTTATGAGTAATTTTGATAATGCTCTATTCCCCAAAAAATGGGGTTGTTTTTTATGAATGACATGTAGCATCTGATGACTCGTCATTATCTCGTGCAGAGTACGATGATTTATGAGATCATAAAAGTTCGTCATGTTCTGTTCAGAATAATATTTTAAAAGCTGAATCAACTCAACTTCCGCTTACATATGAGAGAAATCAGTATATTTATTATCTGCACAGCCAAGCATAGAACCTGGGTTCACATTCCGCACTAAGTTAAGCATGTTTGAAATGTTGCATTTTGTTCGGATTTTCATTGAAATTAATTTGAAATTATTAACAGCCGTTTTAAAGTCATATTATTAGACTGGTTAAATGAAATTTGAGGATACTTGTTTTATAACAATAATGAGAACGTGAATTCTGTAAGTTTAACTCGATGAGTAGTGAAGAAGGGGCAAATTAACTTATTTTCTTTGATTAAAACTTGATTGGTAAAGGTTGTGACCTCTTTCAAATTCTGTTGCAACATATTCGGAATTACTTATCCCATCCTTCACATCTCATTTAAGTTCTGAGAATTAGTTGAATTCAATTTAACCCAAACAGTTTGTATTTGATAACCCAGGCCATAAAACTTAAAAGCAAACCAATATTTAATTTTTAAATAAATTCTCCTTCTTTCTTTATTTATTGGCTTTTGTGTGTTCAATATATCTTTTTTCACTCTGCGGTTTTTGGTTTTTTTGGGGGGGGGGAATTCTTACGTTTGATAGACGCTAAAAATTTATTTAAAGTTTTCAGTAGGGCAAACACTTGACAGCATGAAGTTACCTCGTTTTAATCATTACTTACCGTATTATAGTGCTTCCAAACGCCCCCCTTTTTTATAATTTTCTATTTTAGGCCTTTTATTTCGATTATTGCATTTTTCAATAAATCATCATTACTCGCAATTATTTCATTGAGTTTGATAGATAGAAATAATTGATTAAAAATCATCTGCAAAATTCAAAAGTACTGTACATTACATTATTTATTTTTAGACTTGTTGATAAAACCGCATAACTAACTCTTTTCTTTATTAGGATATTACAAAAAAATATTTAGACTGCGTTTTGTGGATTGTAACATGTTGGTTTTTATTTTGGTTCACCAAACCTATTGCACATTTTTAAAGCGATAGCTCAGAAAATATTAAAAAACAATGAAAAAAAATTAAAATTAGGAAGGTATGAAAAAAGAACCTGACATAATAATTTTATTATATTCATGAATTGAATACAGATTTATTTTTTTATGTACCTCAGGTTTGAGGAAGTTGATTATTTTCGTTTGGCTACCATCTAGCTGAAAAACTAAAATAGTATTTACTCTCTGTTGATTAGAATTTTGGCGCCTCTCTTTTCCAACATAAATATTTACTCATCATCGTAAATTAATAAAGTATTAAAAAAAACTCTTCAGATAATAAAATATCTTCGAGTTCATTAACCAGACCTCCTGGGGATTTTAAAATAGCAGTTGTGCTGCCATCTATGGGAGAGTTATAACTAAACAAATTCACCATAAAATTGTCATTGAATTATCGTGGTGTTATCCGCATGAAACAATAAGAAACAAAAACATTTAGAAAGAAAATGGGAGAAGCTACTTCATTGTGCTTCTTAGGCATTGTTGTTGTTTTTTAAACATTAAAAATAGCTTTCATGAAATACAACCAAGGAAAAAAAAATCGCATGCAAAAAAACTTTTTAAAGATTTCATCAGAAATATTTCTTAAATTCAAATATTTCTTATTTTCTGTGTTTATGATGTACTCATGATCTCAGCTAACTAAACGTTGAAAATTTTTTGAAAAAATTATTTTTTTTAAGCTAAGCTTTCTTGATGTGTGTGCGCATGTTTCTTAATTATTTTCCTTCGTCTTGAACTGATTTTTTATTTTAACTTATACGAATAATTTAAATTTATATATATCCCTTGCTTATATTACTATTTCTTATCTTATATATATTTTTTCAGCTACTGCAAAGATAATTGAACGTAAAGTGTATTCTGGCATCATTTTACCCAGCACAGAATGGCATAATCTTCTTTACACGGGTACCGCAGCGAAAATTAACTATCGCATCCGAGTTATCTGTGGTCCTTATTATTACAATAGTACCTGTACAGTTTTCTGCAAACCTAGAAACGATAAATTTGGACATTACATGTGCAGCGAGAAAGGAGAGAAGATCTGTTTACCCGGATGGAAAGGAAATACATGCGAGGAAGGTAAGTACACAATTTTCCTTATTAACAGCTTAAAAATTAAATGCCTTCTTTGGATTTTGAGCTGCATTTATCATACAGTAGAACTGGTATCATAACTATGCAAGTACAACAGATGAACACAAGGAACCAGGACCCCTAGTAGCAAAAAGATATTTTACAACTTTTTTACAATTTGTTCTAAACAGGGTGTAGTGGAGCCGGAACGTACCGGAACGGCGTTCCTGCACTGCTTTCTAACTTTTTAACTCGCCGGAACGCCGTTCCGGCACCGTTTATTATTTACGAGAAATAAATAAGGGGGAAAAAAATAAGAAGATACCTTCTTGAAACAACACGGTCTTTGTCCAGTCCTTACCCATAAAAATATGATAAATATTTAAATTAATAAAAGTAATAAAATGGAGGGAAGGAATTAAAACCATTAAGGTTGCAAATATTTAATTGTATTTTATGTTTCGATTCTGAAAACTCATGATATTTTCTATATTATTTATAAATGTCATGATCTTAATACTTAACTTACTTACTTATTTATTAACTTAATTATTACATAGTTTTAGTATAACTTGAAATCAACATAAATTTTTAAAAAAATTATTCTTTAACATCTTCATTATATTCATGCATTTTACTAGAGTGCGCATTATATTAATGTGTGGTCAAAAATAAAGTGTTGACGTTTAATTATTCACAGTTTTAATACCTAGATAAAATAATTATGGATTTCAAATGTAAAAAATATTTTATTATAAGTTAATTCCCTACACCACCCCATTACCCTCTCCATCCCCCCATCCAACAACAACAATATCACCAGGTCAGAGCGTTCCGGCACTGCTTCATTTACGACTACACCACTGGATCGCAATATTGTATTGTAAAAATATCGTTAACTATCTTGAGCTACTTAGGAAATAGTAGAGTTTTTGGCATTGCAATGTTGATTAATCAAATGCTGTTTAACTCTTCTGTGTATCCAGCGATTTTTACGGGTTGGAAATTAATCTATTTTTAACTGCATGTGAATGCAGCGTTCTAGTGGGTTCAATTTATACTATTATAGTGTTGCATGTAAATGACAATTAGCTTCGAAGCAAAAGTATTTGGTCCTATTTCCACGCTAGGTGTCGCCCTCGTCATCTGACAAAGGTTCAAAATTATAAGGTCCGTCGCAAGATAGCCTTCGTGTTGCTTCAAAACAGGACGTTAACATAAGTAAAATAAAGTATGTGAAAATATTGCATATAAATAGCGATTTAAAATTTCTCCACTTGGAGGGTTAAATCCGATGAAACGCTCTTGCACAAAATAGCTAAAGTACGTTTCCACATTACGGGAAACAGAATGCATGAATCACACTGCATTCAAACTACTGCAGATTTAGTCAGATTCCCATATCTATGACATTGTGGTTACTATACCTCAGCTAGGGAAGTGCAGCGGATACTCTGCCATAAGGCCTCGAAGTACGATAGGGCATTTGGAATTACATTGATAAACATAGTTTAAAAGCCCGTGAAAAGCACCTACAAATTGTTAACATGGAACGTTATGACTAACAGAATGGATGCATATACAATTATTTATTAACTTTCGTTGGTAAAAATATCATTGAAGCGACTTTATGAAATAGTTCAAAAAAATTTTAATAAGCTTTTTGTATAAGTTGTTACAAACTTTGCATTATCGGCAATATTTATGATAAGCACTGCACTTAACGCGAATTTATTTATTTATTTTTGTTAACAACAATTCACTTTTGCTAGTAAACTATCTTTTTAATTCCTCACTAATTATTCGTAATGTTTATTTTCAGCTGTCTGTAAAGAAGGGTGTCATAAGGAGCACGGGTATTGTGAAAAACCTGGAGAATGCATGTAAGTATGTTAAAGCTAATTTCATTTTCGACAGCCTATGGCAAGTCAAGTTGAAAGCTACGAGCGACCGCATCACGGATTAATAACGTCATATGTTTCTACGCTTCTCAGGGATACAGAAAGAGCTCCATGAAATTAAAATACTTTCGTTTTAAATATGAAGCTTCTAAATTCTATTAAAATGGATTAATTATTTTTAAATATATTAGGATAATATTCAGGGCTATTTAACAAAATGTAACTCTTATTGGAGAGGATTGTATAAGAACGACTGGCCTCTTTTTGAATTTTAAAATTTCTTTATTCATTTCTCCGCTATATTGTCCGCACATGGTGAAGCTGGTTACATCATGAGTATTACATTGATACTGAATGGGTTTTACATTGTGCCACTTGAGGGCGCAACAGTTAGTAGGCGGGGCAATATGCTTATGTAACACGTATAATCAATTACAACTAAGTCAACTTGAGTTGTCGCTGACTATAAGAGAACTATCATTTTTTTCCCCTTGCGAGAAACATCCTAAGAATTTATTAATCTGATGAAAGACTTTAAAAAGATACTTCCCCTCATTTTTATCCAAAAATTTGTTTAACAAATTCAAATTTTATTTTATTATTCAGTTATTTCAAGTTAAAGGATTCATTTCGATATTCTCGATAAAAAATTTTTGGACTCATCACCGTTCTTGCTCTTATTTGTGAATTCCCCTCTGTGGTTCTATTCCCAGTTGCTCTAGCATATTTAGCCATAAGTCAAAATTCGTAATAAAGGAGAAGTGTGATATCTTTTGTTGGTCAAAGCACATTTGGGGCACCTAGGTAGCATCCGAGTTAGACGTCTCACTTAGCACCAATATATGACCATGACCCACGTTCACCGACTCACCCATTGGGTTTAGAGTCTACAAGGATGGACGGGAAGCACCAATATATGGAAGAAGTTGCGTTTTAGGAGAACTTGCAAAAGAAATTGGCCCATATTTGTGTTTCACTTGAAGAAAAACCTCCAGCATTCAGTCGGACTGCAGCGAGCAATTCATTGCTAAAGCACTCATTTGTCTACCAGTTTTTGAATAATGCTGATTAAGAACAGATGCCAGAAGATAAAGCCCATATCCGTCTTCTGATTCTTGTTCCTCAGCCATTCTGTGCCTTAATTCACTAGGCAATGATGGGTGAATTCATCTGTTACCATTGGCGAGATGTATCTTTATGGCAAGATAAAGATCCTGAATATATTTAAAAGTATTTGTTATATTTGAACAAAATTCAGCTTTAAATGCCAAGAATTGATTTCCTATGTAATGAAACTCTTACTTTAAACGGAAAAAATGGTTTTATGGGGATTTTCTACAGCTTTAAGTTGCGTAGAAATACAGACTACTTCGTCAGTAGATGATGTAGCCGCTTCTAGCTTTCAGTGCACTACCAACTTGAGTTGTCACTAACGTAATAGTGTAGAAGGAAGATATTAAGCTATCAGAAATACTAAAAGAAAATTCAGGAATTAAAAAAATTAACTATTATATCCTTTGATTTTTGATTATCAGTGAAATCTTGAACGATTGCATAGAATCATTCATTTTTACTCCCCATTTACAGATGCCGACATGGGTGGAAGTCAGAATTATGTGATCAGTGTGTGCCATATCCTGGTTGTAAGCATGGTTATTGCAACGGCAGTCCATGGCAATGCATCTGCGATGTTAACTGGGGTGGTATTATGTGTGATCAAGGTAATGTATACTTTTAATTTCAAATTGTAGTGTTAATCGTTCTACATATAAACTACGTGAGTTATATTATTGCCAAAATATATAAATTATCTTTTATTACAATGTAGTTGTTTTTTTAAACTTGTGTGTGGGAGTTGCGAAGAATGCTATACCTCTATTTTTTAATACTTTAATCTCACTGTTTTATCCTCAAAGTTAATATGTAGAACAAAAAAATTACTTTTGTTGTAAAAATTGTTGCTTGCTCAATGTTGATTTTTAATTAATATCTTAATCTTCAGATTTAAATTATTGTGGAAATCACCACCCATGCCAGAATTCTGGAACTTGTGAAAATGTTGCTCCGGACGCATACCGTTGTGTTTGTTCTCAAGGATTCTCTGGCAAAAACTGCGAAATAGGTATTTATCTTTTGATTATATCTGTTTAATCATAATTATTTGGTTAACCTAGTATTTAGTTGCAGAATTTATTTTTAACAATCAGGGCCAGATTAAGCTCTGTTGGGACTTATAAGTAATGCAAGTTTTGACCATCTCCAACTTCTAAAACCAGATTTTTTTATTATAATTTGCTATGAATACATTCTAAATGCTTTGTAACAAATACTCGTGAGCAAATTCAATGAAAACTGCAACTTTAACACTTTTGCTGCCATGCCTCAAGCCTCAGATTAGGACCTTCTATTTAATTAGATGACTCTTTTTCTGTTATCTCTTAACCATAGTAGAGAAGGAGTCATCTACGAGTATCGACAGCAATGTATTAAATAAATTATAAAAATATTAAATAGTGTTTGTTATCTATATTGTTTACAGCAATTTCACTTTCAATTGTAGTTTTCCCCTATGCATCACTACATTTGGGTTTACATGTGGCAGAAATGCTTGTTTTAAGTGAGAGTGAGTCATATACACACGTTCAAAGGCAACTGATACTGCATTAACTGATATTTTTTATTCTTTTACAAAATAGGTGAAAAAATTGGAAAATGTGTTCTTACTAAAATTTCATTTAATATTAAAAAATGAAATAAATACTGGACCACTTAGTAAGATGAGAAACAGTGGCATTTATTCGAGATTCTTATTTTCTGTTAAAATAAGTACATTGTGTTTTATTTATTATTTTCATGAACTGATGTTTTACTGCAAAAGATGACAATTTTCCAGAATCAAGAAAAATTACTATTTTCCGATATTCATTATTATCCAGAATTTCTTATTTCTTGCAGTAATATAAATGCATGCTCCTCTATCACTCACATTAAACCACAGTCTATGAATTGGTCCCTAAAATTAATCATTTTATATTATCAACTATCGAACCAAATATTAATCTAAAATTTAAGGAACTTATCAACCAAACTATAATTTACGGAAGTTATGGATAAATCTTATGTTAATCAATTAAATGAAATTTCTTTCGATTTTTTGTAGTTGACAATCCTTGTATGATTAATCCGTGTTTGAATGGTGGTACATGTTCCGAACTTAATTCAACCTCTAGTTGTGAGTGTACTCCGGGCTGGACAGGATCCCACTGTGAAATAAGTAAGTATCTTTTCAATGTTTCTTAGGGCAAAACACTTTTATCATTACTTTATATCTGAACATTTATTTTTTAATTGCTGGTAATATTCTTTTCGAATACTGTTCTTGGGTTCCTTAATACAAATATAAATCACTCTCGCAAATTTTTCGTAAAATTCGGAATCGCAAATTAAATAAAAAAAGTTTCTTTATAAAGAAAAGGAGATAATAAATATCTTGATTTTTACAATGTCTTTTTTTACTTTCTTATATATAACCACAATACTTTCTTATACGTAGTATAAAAAGTATTGTGGTTATCAAAAAAGACTCGATATTTTCATGAATCTCCACATTTAAGACCTCCCCGAGTAAGAAAAAAAATTATTTTTGGAATTATGTCTGTTTGTTTGTAGAAAAGGATAACTCAATACAGTGGTGAATCCAGGATTTTGGTCGGAGGGGCTGAGGTCATAAAGTTTTTGTATCTTTGTGACCTCATGGTTCATGTAAGTGAAAACACTTTAACTTTACTCACCTGACAATAAGAATCACAAAGGATACGACAATACTGTCGATAATTTAATAAAAACACAATGAAATAACTAGCCAAAAAATGTTTTCGACCGCATTAACGCTACAAGTACGAGTGGAATGACTACAAAAACGAGAAAATTTTCGATCCTGTCAGGCCAGAAAGCAATGTTGCCATGTTTTATTTAAAAAAAAAGAAATTAAGAACAAACAGGTGTTGTGATTCCCCAACACCCCCCCAGCCCCCCCCCCCCCGGGGGGGGGGGCTGCAGTCCTATAGCCCCCCTGGATTCGCCATTGACTCAATAATGAAACAATCTAGACGAATGAAATTTGATACGCCATCTTTACACCAAAATTGTAGATCTATATCATGTTTCGGGTATATATGTGAACGTAACTCAAAAACGCAACAAGCTAGATGGAAGAATTTTAGTCTATTACTGTTACTGAAAATCTGCTTCTAATTTTGGCCTAGACCCATCTATAGGTCTAGTCTGTCTGTTTGCCTGGTGTGTATGTGAACACATTAATGTAAAAACAGAACAAACTACTTAAATAAAATTTGGTCTGTGGTCTTGACACCACAATTATAGATCTGTATCAAATTTTGGATCCAATCCATCAATCGAAAAAAGTCCAAACCGCATACTCGATTTTCTTCACTGTATTATGAAGCTCAACATAAAACGCGCGATATTGTGTACGAGAAGGTCGAGAGAAGAACACTCTGCTGCTTTAATTGTTATCTTTGTATCATTTCCTCTTATACATATTCTGAACGAAACAGAAGAGTAGCAGTGAAAACTGCACCTCATGCGACTGCCCTGGGAGCAGTTACTTCGAAGGGGTTCAAAAATACAATTTTCATCACTTTTTTAGATTGCTATTCATTAAAAATCAGTCGACATTTCTTGTTTGTGTTATCTATACCACTGAAAATATACATTTTGATAAAAAAAAAAAATTGAGCTGAAGGAATTTGGCTGTTTCAACAAAAATTTAGATTTTAAATTTTTAAAGAATACAGTCATGATTTTTTAAACTTTATTTTCTCTTTTTCTGACAGCTATTAATTTTTATTTATAAAAATATCTATCATTATTATTTGATATCATTTGAAATATGTGCTGTGTTTGTGGTGATTTTCGCTAAATCTTCCATCTGAATGAATGACCCTATTTCAAGGAGGAGTTGTTAAGATACCTAAGTAAGTTATTTAAGCAAGCATTTTTAGCACCTGCACTTGCATTGCAATATTTACTGAATCTGCAGCTCACAAACGCAACATTCCTACAAAGTTATTACCTTTTTATTTATATTTATTTAATATTTATTGTATCTTACACTTAGGATAAATTTAATTACCTCAAAAAGTAACAACAGCTTGCAAAAAATTTCAATGAATTCCTTAAATTATACATTTTTATAATTATATATTTATGTGAATATCTAAATAAAATTTTGAAGCACATAATTTGAAATTTCAATTTGTGTTTGTTTCGTGCAGATATAAACGAATGTGAATCGTCTCCGTGTAGTAACGGTGGAACATGTGTCGATCTAGTGAATGGCTATCATTGTATTTGCACACCAGGATGGGAAGGACCATCCTGTGAAAAAGGTACATTTTTAAATTTTGCTTTTATGTTAGAGAATCTTAAAACACCCATTTTTTCAGTTTTAATTTTTAGAATCTGCGTATTTAAAAGAATAAGATATTGCGATCACCATATCTCTCAGACTAGCAGCCAAATATGTTGTAAGTTCTATCTTGAAATTAAGCTTTTTGTAGCTTTTACTTCTAGGTACTCTTCACAACTTCACTTCATGACGACGACTTCAATTATTTGGGTTTCCCCCCCCCTATTCCTCTCTCTGTAAGGTGACTGTTTGAGTAGAACTCATAAAGTAGTTTATTTTAACATTCATTCGATGCATGTGCTTCAAAAAGAACAGCAGATATTTATTTCTTTCCCTTGCACAAAATATTAGTTTCTGGGACAAAATTCCACTTCTTTTCATGGCTTTTAAATAATATTTTATTGAATATTTTCTTTTGGATTTTTTGAAACTAAATTTTAAAATGATTTCTGTGTGCAAATTAATCATTAGCAAATTTAATCTTTTGTGGATTTTTTTCATGATATTTACCGAATCTGCAACTCTCAAATGCAACTTTCCTGCAAATTACTATTTTTCTAACTTCTGTTTATTTTTTAGTTAATGAATTAAAATCATGTTGCTATTCTACTGAAGGAATTAAAATTCTGTTGCAAAACTTATTGTTGCTTTTCTTCAGATGCTGATGAATGTGAATGGAAGCCCTGTGTCAATGCTGTAGGATGTCATAACCATGATGGGGATTATGAATGTCAGTGTCAAGATGGATGGGGAGGAAAAAATTGCACAATAAATATTAATGACTGCGCTGGCCATTGTCAAAATGGAGCAACCTGCATTGACCTGGTTAATGATTACCATTGTGCATGCCTTCCTGGATTCACTGGCAGAGACTGCCAAACAAATATAAATGAATGTGCCAGTAATCCTTGCGTAAACGGCGGAGAATGTGTTGATTTAATTTATGGATATCGATGCATTTGTCCTGTTGGTTTTAAAGGTGCTGAATGTCAGGTAGAGTTTATTTCTCATATAATATGAATAAGTTCATAAGTTATTTGCATAAGATGTATTCAATTAATTTTTTCCTTGCCATGATTTGTCTTTTTCTTAAATGTAACAAACTTATATGAATGTCCAAACCAGCATAAAACAACAGCACACACACAAAAAAAACATAATAAAATTAGTGTTCAAACAAATATAAATTAATTTGCTAATCATCCTTGCTTGAATGATTAAGAATGTGTTAAAATAATTTACCATTTTTATCGTGTTAGTTTTAAAGGTGCCAAGTGTTAGACACAGTTTATATATTGGATAATATGTCTGAATACGTTCATCAGTTATTTGCAGAAATGATGTAATAAATTAATTTTTCCTTATTTATGCTGTTATCGTATTTTTAATCTTGATTTTCACCTGTTATTTATGCTAACAAAGATCTGAAAAAGCACAGAGATCCAGCAATCCTTTAGGATCAAATATAAAACTTTATGTACTGTAACCACGTTTTATTTTTGCAATTGTTTAATTCTTTAGCTTTTACGCATCTTTATGAAATATAAAGAGATTGAAATTCAAAAAAAGTTTTCCTGTCTGCAGTGGCTTAACAAGAGTAAACGACTTCTGAGGCATAACACATATAGAATTTTGCTCTCTTCATGAAGAATGTGGGGTTTTATGAATGCAAAATAAACATGAAAAAATTTTGTCTTCACAGTGCCTTCCAAAGTCTGGTGCCTGGGGGCATCAATACTCCCTTGCCCACCACTGTCTGTCCATCGATATTTTTTTGAATACTAAATTTTTCTTTTACTTTGTATTCATCTAAAGAATTTTAATTGTATGAAATGTATAACTTTCAGAAAAAATCGGAAACATATAATGTGTCATTTTAATTTTAGATTGACGTTGACTTATGCAATCCAAATCCATGCAAGAATGATGCTTCTTGTTTCAATATGAATAGAGACTATTACTGTCACTGCCCTGAAGGTTTTTTTGGAAAAAACTGTTCTCATAAATTAAGTGACTGTGTTCTTCCATACTGTGAAGGTAAACATTTTGTGAAGACTTTATTGATAAATACTCAATATTTATAATCAATTAGATCCCCAAACAAATAATTTTGAACTTTTGTTTCTGTATGTATTAATTCTGAATTTCCAGGTGCCTCCAATTGATAGCTTGCAGTTTATGTAGGTTGGACCAATAAATATGAAAAATTATATAAAAGTACTTTTCTTAATTCAATAATTTGAAAAATGATTTTCGTGTAAGTTTCTAAATAAATTTTAGATATTTTACTGAAAATGTAACTTAAAAAGTAATATCTCAACAATTATATTTATTTGATCAAAAATATGGCTTGTGATACTTAGTAATTGATTGGTTTGAAAACTCTACATTCTCCCGGCTTGCTCAGGTGTTAGTGTGAATTGTTGACAATTTCCAAACATCCTGAGTTAAGAGTCCTGTGAACAGCAGTGTTCATGTCAGTATTATGTATTTTCAGCCTGGTTGATTTCAGCTCTGTCTAACAACAAACCGTGCATGCCAATTATGGATAATTCAAACAATAAGCATAAAGACAATAAGCACCATAAAAGATTTTTAAATTTTATTTTTCTATGACATTAATGACACCACTCATTAATTGTAAATTCTGTGTATTGAAAATACTTTTAATGAATAATAGACCTAATGCAGAAAAATGCGGTTTTTTAAATCGTTATTTACATTTAAGAATCTTTATTTATTAGAAATATATGTATAAAGTATAATTTTTCTGAAACTTTTCTTCCTAGATATGGACAGTTGCATTGCATATGTCGAATCAAATTCCTCCAATACTCAAATTGTGAGAACAAATGTTTGTGGGGAACATGGAAAATGTATAAGTGAACCATTTTCTGATTTCACTTGTGTTTGTGATCTGGGCTACACAGGACGTTACTGTCACGAAAGTAAGTGATCGGAATTATAACGCTCCTTGATATGGCTTTTTCAACTTGCTTTTATATTTTTAAGTCTTATTGAATCCCCCCCCCCCCATTTTCACCATTTTTAATTGCTTGACTTATAATATGCATGGTTGTGTGACAGATTTCTTATATAGTTGTACCTTGGAAAAACGACTTTATTTTTTCAAAACTTTGTTTGTGGAGAAAAGTCAATCTTATAATCATTGTATTTTCAGATATTAATGACTGTGCTTCATATCCATGCCGAAATGGAGGAACTTGCATCGACGGTATGAATTCATATCATTGCTTGTGTCGTGATGGATGGGAAGGTCCTCAATGTAATATTGGTGAGTGTAGCTGTATATTATTACAGTGTAGTTTATATCATTTGTAAAATCCGTTGAATTGAAAAGGAAACAACTTCAAAATTTAATTGGATTTTTTTTTTTTACAGAAAAAAATGAATGCGACTCTAATCCATGCTTGAATAATGGAACTTGCATCGATGCAGAGGGCAGATTTTGGTGCGAATGTAAACAGGGTTGGAAAGGAAAAACTTGCAACTTGCGTAAGATGCTTTATAAATTCAGCAACGTGCTTATTGTGATCTTAATTAATTTGATATGTACTAAAAGTTATTTATACTTTAGGGCATAGTCATTGCGATGTTAACACATGCCAAAATGGTGGCACTTGCCGAGACATGGGTGACACATTTCATTGTACTTGTAATGAAGAATGGGTTGGTCATTCCTGTCACATACGTAAGTTAATCAAAATTGTTCGCTCATTATTTTTGTTTAATCTGATATCTGTTCAGATTAAACAAAAAACTGCTTCTAGAACTTTCTTTTTGCCTTTCAGCTATCAATCCGAGTTGTCAATCCAATCCCTGCCAAAATGGAGGTACATGCATCAATAAAGAAAATTCATATTTGTGTATGTGTAGAGAAGGCTTTGGAGGTCAACAGTGCCAGCACAGTAAGAAAACGCTTTTTACTGTCTTGGTTTTTCTAAACTATAATGCATAACAATATTATATGTATCAAGCTATTCATAAATTCATCAGAACCAAAATTCTATCCATCATAAATTGAAAGAATGAGATTATTTTTTGCTTTGTAGATATAGATGATTGTCAACCCAATCCTTGTTTTAACGGAGGCCATTGCATTGATGGAATTAATTGGTTTATGTGCGAATGCACTCCTGGATTTACAGGACCAGACTGTCGTATCAATATTAATGAATGTTCATCGTCTCCCTGTTTTGAAGGCTCCACGTGCGTGGATGATATCAATGATTTCAAATGTATTTGTCCTCCACAAAAAACAGGAAAAATTTGTGATACAGGTAGATATGTTTTAACTTCATGTCTAATAAAGTTTCTCAATCAATCTTTCTCTTTCAATTTAGTCAACTCTTGTAACTTACATAAACACTAAGTAATTTTTTTAGATTCAAATATATTATGCATAAAAGATGTAAGAATGTATTTCATTTATAAGAATTAAGGATACAGATTATTTCAGGTTAATGAAATAAATTGTAGTGCTCTATATTTTTTCTGAATAATTTTCTCTGAAAACTACCTGACATCAGCAAAAAAGACTATTTTAAACTGCACAAAAATGAAAGGCTTGTATAAAAAAGATTCCTTATTATTAGATTATTCCTTATTATTATAATGACTTTCAAAATAGACACATCCACTCTGTGTAAATACTGAAAAATCCAGTACATTTGAGTTTAAATTTATGACTTTGACCAAAAGAATAAAACACGTTTAAAAAAATCTTGAGTTTAAAGATATCTTTAATGAAATTTTTAAGCTATTTTATTTTAATGTGGGAATTTGTACACATTTTTTTTTTTTTCATGAAAAAGTATCTACCATATCAGTATAGGGTTTAGCTGAGGTTTTTCTTTATCACAAAGATTTCTCATTTACACATTCTAAATAGTTATTTGATAAATTATAATGCTAAGCAATTTCATCTTTCAAATATTTCTTGAAGATAATTCATCATTAAACTTCGCTATTAAAATTTTAGTATCCATTATAAAAATAATGAGGTAAAGGAAATTTAAGTTGCTGAAACTAGAGAGGTAGAACATATATATATATATATATATATTACATCTCTAGTACTGACTTCAAAGCTCTTGTTATAACTCTATAATGGTCTGTAATATTTCATTGTTTCTAATCCAAATGAATTCCTTCAGGATCTTGGGTAATAAGAATAACATAAAAACAGAAACTGTTCGATGTTAAAAGACTGAAACGCCTTAAACAAAATGGATTTCTGATGTTTCTGATTTATGAAAGCATTATGTTTCCAAAAATGTTTTAGAAATTGTTCTTTTTTTCAGATATTAAAAAAACTTGCGAGTTTCAAGGTGTCATGCGTATGGATGGAAGTCAATGGGAATTTGAATGTAATACTTGCTTGTGCCAAGATGGGAAAGTTATTTGTTCAAGGGTAACTTTTCAATGAATTTATGGCTTATTTTTTTTACATTTTATAAATATTTTCTTCTGCATGCTTTTCAAAATGAATTTTATTCTTTCAGTATCAGCAGTAATTGAATAATTTTTAATATCTGCACTAGTAACATACAACTGTGTTCAGAATCCTTCTACTCCCATTTCTATGTTAGATGTATACCATTTTAAAATGTAGCTAGATATAGGAGATTTTAATTTTGTATTTAAGACATTACTTGATTTGTTAATAAATTTATGTACATGGTTACACTACTGGGTTGATTATTCATGTTTTATGTTTTAAAGGTCTCTTGTGAAAAACAGTTATGTGACCATCGTGGGAACTTCGGAGACTATAATAAACAGTGTTTTGAAGGACAACTATGTGTACCCTTTTTTACCACACCTTGTTTCAACAAACCTTGCCCTGTTACTGGAAGATGCTTGTCTGAGACAAATGCGAATATATATTTAGATGATCATCTTCCCTTGCATTGCAAGCCAAATAGTGCCATTCTCTCAGATAATTGTGCAAAATTATCTGTCAGGTTTTCTGAGAGTGTTGTTCCCTTGGTAAGTTCTATCTCAAATATTGATTATTATTTGTAATGTTTTTATACAAAGTATATCAACAAACTAGTTTTAAATTTTTTTCATTACATTTTTCAGTTGATAATAAATTTTATTGTTTTGCAAAGCAGTTAACAATGTATTCTAGATCGCTTTTAAGTATTATATTGACATAAAATTTCTCTTCAGATTAACCCTTTGTGGACAGGTATGGCGTATAATGTGCACCACAGTTCATCGATTTCGAGATTGAGGTATAGGAAATCCAGTTAATGAAGAGGATAGTGGCTAAAATTCGGGCACAAATTTGTATAATATCCATCCATTCAAACCCCTAATCTTATTACACTATAAAAAAATAAAGTTTTATGTAATTAATTAAGCACATAGATGGAAAAAAAATGGGATAAAGTATAAAGTGCGCCAACCTGATCTGAGTGTCCTAAAAAGTTACTTGTTTGCAAAGGGTTAATATCTGTACAATAACTATTCAGCTAAATTTGAGTTGATTTAAATTATATTCTTCAACCTGCCTTCGGTTTATTCTGAAAATTCTTCCAAATATAATTCTACTTACACTAAGTTAAACTGAGAACCTTGTAGAAAAATATGTCATGGTGAAACCTTTCACATGCCTTTCAGAATTTACTACATTTATAAGAAAAGTAGTTAAAAAATCATCTTGATTTAAAACATTTTAATAAAATTTGCTTATTAACAAATTGTATATGAATTTCTTTTTATATATCATTATAATTAGTGTTTCGTTTTCATATTTATTTCCCAACCTTGGAGTAACAGCAGAATTTTTTTGACTGAAACTGGGTGGGTGGCGAAATTTTTTTCAACTCAAAATGGATGGCATATAGAAGTTAAAAAGCTTTGATGTAGATAATTAATTCACTTATCTACTCATTCAGTTTACATAAACTTCATACTGATAGTTATAATAAACAAATATTTTCATTGAATTTCAGTTGTAAATTCCATTTCTCTAAGAAGCATCCAGACTAGGCTAGCTGAAGGTTCTTGAATTGTGATGCAGATGTGTATTTATTGGTACTAATCGGCAATGAAAATGTTTGCATCAAGTGTTGAAAATAAATATGTGATTAAAGACGTGAAATTTTGTTATATAAAACCTTTCACCATAACACTTTTGGTACGAGATAATGGGACAAAGAATAATTTTTTCTAAAAACTAAGCATTTTAGAATAACATACTGGAATTCAAATTCAGTTAATTGTGTTGTTTGACATTAAATTAGTTAACAAGTTCCAAATTTTGATTACTTGGATGTTTAATACTGGTTATTGAGCAAGTGAAATGATTAATACTTCTCTTCCAGTTTGTCAATAATGACAGAATATGCCTTGAAGTTCAAAAATTCATATGGTCGATGGATTTTGTTGATATACCAGTGTTTGCTCAATGTGCAATACAGGAGAATATGCTGCAATTGATGGAAGTCACTATTGTAAGTTTTTATACTATTTTGTTAAAGAAATATTTTGACTTCTGACTAATTTAAAAGTTAAATTTATAGCTCTCTTACTATATATTGTATTGCTTTTGTTTGAAAATTAGTAAAATTGACTTTACTAAATATTTGTATTCGTCACAATGTGTTAATTTATTGAAGAAAATTTCATGGATGCTTTCCTTTTTTAAAAATTCTTGCCTTTTCATATTAATATTCCAATGAAACAAAGTCACTAATCACGAAGATAAAAAATATTTTATTTTCACGATTCTTATTATATATAAATCCATTTTTTACATAAAATTCTGATGATCAACTTTTCAGTTCATTAGCCTTTCTTTCGAGTTACTATTTTGAACATCTCGCTTTCCATCAATACCAAACTGCAACAATGGAAAAATTGTTTCGGGTACCAATAAAATTTCCTCACATTTTTATTTGTATATGAAATGTGTTTGACCTTTAAATGTTTTTCTTACACTTTCTTTTCTTTAAAGTCAACAGATATTGAGGCTACTAGAGATACACAAGTGATATTTCTGAAAGTTGTTCAAAGTTTAGCCGATTACCTAAGAAAAAAGAAGTTTAGCAGTAATTTCCTAGAATCTGTGTTGGAAGTTATGACAGAAACATATACTGTTGGATCAGAGAGAATTGGTAAGAGCTAAGGACATTTTTTAAATAAGTAAATGTAACAGAATATTAGTTTATAATATATATTGTACTACCACAATACATGAATATATATTCTTTTATATTTGCAATATTTTCATTGATGAAGAAAGAATGTATAAACCTGGATAATTGGTCAATAGTAACTT
The DNA here is from genome assembly GCA_013235015.1 of Araneus ventricosus. Classification (NCBI taxonomy): domain Eukaryota; kingdom Metazoa; phylum Arthropoda; class Arachnida; order Araneae; family Araneidae; genus Araneus; species Araneus ventricosus. Next base: position 154,227 of record BGPR01000452.1, read on the forward strand.
CATCTGGAAAACACTGTCTATGTATAATTATTTACAAATAGTGTGCTGTTTGTATTTTCATGACCTTATCAGTTTATGCCATAAACATGCAAGTCCAACTTTTTTAAAACTAAGGATAGTTACCCCATACTGAGCTTTGACCTAATGGACTTCAGTCAAATTCTTCAGGGATAATATATAATCATTATTTAACAAAACCTTCTTAATTTTTAAAATATTTATTATAATTTGCTAGGTAGCTGAAATGAATTTAAATCCCTATTGTTTATCATTAATCAATGCTTTATTTGTTTGGATTCATAAAAAAGGGCTTACATATGAAAATGATGCCCGGATATTTTTTAAATCCTCAACCAGCTTTTAATAAGCTGTGTTTATACGAAAACAAACCTTTTATTTAACTTTATTGAATCTTTGAAACTTGTTTGGTGCTATAAAATCTAGAAAAAAAATAAAAATGAGATCTATTAGTATTTAATTATGAATAAAAATTCTAATTAAATAACTTTAAAATTTTGACTGATTTTAAAATAATATTTCATTCTTTTTTTAATTTATATTATTTTTTTCTACTTTTAGCTGAAAATCAGCAGAAATATTTGGTTCCTTTTGTAACATCATTATCTATTGCCATGATTGTTGCAGCTGGAGCTTTGGTTATTATTTTCAAAGAAAGATGTTATCAGATGAAAATTTCTTGTTCATTTTCGAGATCTGAAGAAACTAGCGAACAAGAACATCCATCTTCAGTTAACAATCAAAATGCTGATAACTGGAAAAGATATTTAAATAAGCTTCATGCTCCTCCAGAATCTGCAGCAGTAAATGAAAGCATACCTAAAGCAGATTCGTTTTACCAAGCTCCAGATAATATATATAAAACTCTTACTTCTGACACAAATAAAAACAGAAGTATTCCATTACCTTTTAAAAACAATTTACATAAAAGTGATTCGACTTCTGTTCAAAGTAAAGAATGTTATCCGGAAAACGAGTTAATCGTTTAATCTGAACTGCAATGCTGAAATATTTTCAAGGGTTTTCACACAGATTGGACATTTTTTTAAAAGTTTTTTCTGCGATAGTACACCTTTCAAGAATGTCATTCCAAACTGAAGACTTTAAATAATTTCATTAGAGGTATTTATTGAGTGCTATTATTGTAAAAAGAAGTAAAAAAAAAGAAGTCATCCTAATCCAAGTTAAACTAAATTAGAAAAGTGAGGCTTGTGCTAAATGTGCCACATGAACAACATTTCAAGAGATTCAATGTGCTTTACATTAGTCCATTTTTGTATTTAGGAAAATGCAGAATTTTACGAATGTGTATACGCAAGTCATAAAATATATCTGTGATATAATATTGATTCATCTGTGGTGACACTCAACATGACAAAGACTATGCATCAACTACCAGGAAGATTTTCTGTTGGTTTGAATACATGAACCATCTTGAACTGTGACTTTTTCTAAGTAGCATTATCCTTAAAATGCAGTGTTTAAAGTGTGATTAATTAAGGCCAAAGTATTTACTTTTGCATGAAAGTCATGTACATTAATGCTTCCATAAGTTATGCAATCATAATCATTCGAGTAATTTCGTGTATATATGCATGTAAATAATGTTCACAATGTGAAAGTATAATAACCCATTAGCACCCATCGACCTCGATTGAGGAATGATTTTGATATCTTCATTAAAAATAAATTGGGTGCTAAGGAGTTTAGAAGGTGCCATAATTCTCATGCACAAATGAACATTTCACCAACTCGTATATAGTACTTAAATTGACATTACATAAAAGTAAATTGACTTTTTTGTAAGTTAATACACTTGCAGAATTAAAATATGGTGCAATCTTTTTAATACGAAACCAAATAAAAAAATGAAATTATCTCATATTTCTAGATTTTCGTAAAGTTAAGATTAAAAGTTGGTCTTTTTTAAATAAGAAATACAGTACCCAAACTCAGCAAATAAAAAGGTGCAAGAACTTAGGGACCAGAATGAAGGAAGACACATCGAAGTATCTCACTTGTGTTATAAAACATAACAGGAGACCAAAAGTAGAATGCTGCCCTGAGTCTATGAAAGGTAAAAGCACTACAAAAAGGGCAAATTTTGTTTTAAAGTATGGCACTATTGAAATTCAATGCAATTATTAATTTGCTGTTTCCTCCAACAGACAAAAATTTCAAAATAAGAAATGTTCATGTTAAAGACGCCATTTGTTTTCAACTTAAGTTTTAAGAAAACTCTGGGTATTAAGCAATTTTTCTTTATAAAAGAGTTCACATAAAAGTTTAATTGAACACACGAACTCTGTGGAAAATATTTTCGCATTACGGAGATTCGACTACATTAATTTTTTTTTAAGAACAGAAAATACAAATTTTCAGAAATTAATTGTAATTACGACTTCAAATAGATTGAAAAAAAATTAATATTGAATGTATAAATAACAATATCTCCACTCACCTGAAACATTTTGTGTATAAAAGTTATTTTGCAATCAGTGTTTTTAAGTAGCTTTCTCCTTTTCTTTTTGTTCCCTTTTTAGATAACAAATGGTTGAAATGAAACTGGACAAAACATTAGGTATGGGAAATCTAAACTGAATAATACATATAAAATTAATTACAATTATCTTGCTTACTGATTTCATTCAAACATAACGTGTCAAAACAAATTTTATAATTTTAATCTTGTGTGCATGGCAAAATATCTGAAGCAATGAGTTATATCATTTACAGAAAATACTATGTAGGAATATTAAAATTGCTTTTTTAAGTTACACAGTGAGCTATGGTTTTATATACCCCAGACTCCTAATTAGTAGAAACCTGCACATATTCTTTAGTTAATACTTTTGTGTTTTAATTTTAGAAGAATAGAAAACAATTTGTTTACATGTAGAAAATTGCTTATAAATCTTAGAATTTTTGTATCTATTTTTGCTGTGTTCTAAAATAATGCATCCACCCCCTAATTCTTTTGTAAAGTTTTCTTAACTGTATTATAAGTATATAACCATAGACTATGCAGTCAAATATTATGTTGTACATATTTATGTAACTGTGAACAGATCTAGTCAGCTATCACACACCATGTAAATACGAGGTTCATATACACTGTATTTGCATTCAGGACTTGAAAATAACTTTTCCTCATATAGATAATAAAACAAATTTAAAAAGAAATGCTTATAAAATGACTGAGCTTTTTAAACCCTTTCCTCGACTGCAAATCTTTTGGCTAAGACTTATTCTAATCTGGCCAACTTTAAGCTGAAATTCCACCCCTTATTCTCAATTTAACAGCTTAAGATCAATCCTAATGTCAGATTGTGATTCTTTATTAAACATATTGTTGAAAAGGTAAAAAAATTATGCAACACAATTTTGCACTAAATATAAAATAATCATGGAACTTAACAATCTGTGAATTTCAATTAAAATAAATACGTACATTTAAATAAAATTATGCTTTTGGATAAGATAACCATCATAGATTGAGAAGTGTAATGGTAAATTGATAAAATCTTTTTTTTTTTTAAGTGAACAACAAACAACATAGAAGTTGATATCACAGTACAAAATAGTTTTTTTTTTTTTAAATTTTTTCTCACATTAAGAACCACAGTTTTATTTTTAATTCTATAGGATTCATGACTTTCAATTAATTGTATTAGGAGAGGGATTGGATTTATTCTTAAAATTTTTTTAAAAAATTATAGTTTAGTTATTTCTTGCAAATACTATAGATAATTTTTAAGACTTAAACACTTAATAATTAATTTTTAAAAGAAGTTTGTAAATATCAAAATTAGAAAATTTCATACTTTAAAGTTTACATAAGAAAGAACATATAAATTGATGTATATAACTTTATATAAGCAAAAATCATAAGGTAATTATTTTCTTTTGATAACTACTAATAACCATTTTTCACTATCTCAACTTTGCCTTAATCACTACTACAATACACGTAAGTTTTGACACTCATTAACTTGTAAGAAACATGTTAACTCATTTCAGAATATTATCACTGAACTCCTCAGAAGCAAAACAAATAATAAACTATCATATAAGAGTGAAAAACATTTTTAGTATTATATGCATAATATTATATTCAACTCAGTCAAAACTCATGAAACTATTTTTATAAAAAAGAAAAATAGTTGTTTTTATACCTTGCAATGTTTATCTTCTTTTATCAATTAATTAAAAGAGCAATGACAATCGTATTTACGAAGAGTTTTGTAAAACAGTTAATTTTTCTACACTTCTTTTTTTGTAATGCTTTCAAATGACATGAATGTTTTCAGTTCTGACCTCATGTATTCATTTTGTATCTTTGTTAATAAATTCTTTTTGAAGTATTTGTGAAGTTTTACTCGTATTTAAAAGAGTAAAAGAATATTGTTTTGCTTTAAGGCAAACGTTTAAAATTTTTTGTTTGCTTTTGTAACTCATATCACAAAAATTATTCAGTTGACTAATAATTAAATTATTTTACTGTTTAGTAAAAAAAAATGAATCTGTTATACAAAAACACTACTTATATTATCAAAAGTCAGATGGATTTGATGAAAAGCCCAAACATGTAACTTTATTATACATTAGCTGATATACCCGGCACTGCTAGGGATGAAAATATTTTTATGTAAAAAAAGTACTATTTAATTAATTGTCACAAATCTTTTGTTATGCTATGCTTCTGTACTGGTGAGCAAAATTTGAAGTACTTATAACATAACAAAAGCTACAGTTATCACATATCAAATCAGTCAGCAGTTTGTTGACAGCTATGTGGCATGAGCATCATATGCTAATATTTAATATATTTCTTATTTATCACAGATATGATTTTAGATGCAAGAAAGAGAGGCATTGTTAACACTTGAATTTAATTGCAAATATATTTCAGAACATAAATGTTAAAAGTTTACATTTAATAAACATTAAATCTCTGGATTTTGCAGCAACCTCTACTGGGCACTGCAGTATTTATTTTATTTAGAAAACTCCTAATAATATCCCTATCAGATCCAAGAGAAACTCCTAATAAATCGAAAAACCCAAAGCCCCACTCAAACTGCAAATGGGGGAGAAAATAATATTGAATTGCCTCTGTTTATGAAACTTGCATACTCTTGAATAAATTTTGCATCCTAATTACAGTAATTTTTTAGTTTCCAAAACACAAATCAGATGTTTTACAACTTCGTATCTATGTGCAGACATGACACAGGTTTGGAACAAAAAAAAGCTGAACTTCATAAATAATGAATTACACCAAACACAAATACTGAAAAATAAAATAAGTATGATTAATTGAACAATAAAATGAAAAAATTTGAGAAAATTGAATGGTTGAGATTTAAAAAATATTGTGGAATTTTTATATAAAGGAAAATTAAGAATGATAAAATCTGATGCCGAAAAAGCTGAAATCCGCATTTCCGCGGAAATGTGTCATGTCTGTATGCGAGAAAAACCATCCTATGGCTGCATTACCAATTACAGTGCCTACTTATTTAGTGTTGCATTTATGTTAATGTATTGAAGTGCATTCAAAAGAAGAAATAAAATGAAGTCCTATCCTTAAAATCAAACTTCAAATGTGCCAAATTTCTATATAAAAATTGACCATGAAATTTCCTACAATATTAGTATTTACACAACTTTTACATTATTCTTAAATTCAATTATTTGGGTGTTCTTAAAAATATTGTAAAATTGCATTGTATTTCAAAACTGATTCTTCACCCTAAAATATTCTTGAACAGAGTGTAAAATGCACTGTTTACTTCTAAAGCAAAAGCTCTTACAAGAAAGTTATTTGTAAAATAAGAAATTCATGACAATTAAAATACATTTTTTTTTTTTAGAATTTTTATTAAAGAATATATTCCAATAAAATCCCACAAAATACATTGTTTTTAAAATATAATTTGATTATGGATAAAATATTATTTCAGGACATAATACATAGTAAATAATAGTTTCACAAGAATTTTTATGAACGACACATGTCTTTGTGCATTTCATACATAAAGTCTTACTAAAACATAAACTACAAAGAAGAAGTCTGTTGATAGTTTTTGATGCTTTATGCTTGACAATCCAATATTCATCTATTTTATTGCAACATGACAGGATATAAACTTTGACCCAAACTAATTAACAAAAATTATTTAAATTCATGCATTTTAACTTCAATGCTTGAATATTCAATTAAATATCAGGAACCCTTGTCAATATGAACATAATAACAATTATCTATATAAAAAAGTAAATGTATTAGATTTAACCACATTCAGAATTAAAAAGTTATATTTTTATAAATAAAAGGCACTTTTAAATCGGTTTATACAACAGAGTTGTAACATATTTCTTCTTGTATCGGAGAGTTGCGCTTAAGATCATGACACCATCCTATAAATAAAGACACTTATAAATACACAACATTCACATAATAAGAAACTTTTTTAGGTAATATAATTTAACAACATACATAAGCACAACTATGAAAAAAGGCTCACCTTGATCGACAGTGCATAAAGATGATTCAACATCACATGATTAGGCTCAGGAAGTAGAATAGGCTCATTCTGAAATTCAGAAAAATAAAATTATTCACAAAAGTGAGTGAAATATTTCAAAATTAAAATATGATACTTAGGAATACAAGGAATCAGAAAGCTACAAAAAAATATGCTGTCGGCATCTACAATAAGTATACTCTTAGAAAAGTTTCTCTGTGTCCCCAAGAATGATAAAGATATTTGTATGAAGCTCTACAACAAAAAGGTTGAATCAAAACAATTGTTGTATCCTAATGCCCCTCATGTTCAAACTGAAAATAAAGCAGAACATGCTGCCATTAAGTGAGGTGAAGAGGTCAGACATTGAAGAGCATAAGAGATAAAAGTTGTACCAATACAAATTTATATTGTTCACACACTTATTCCTGATGGGTAGTATTACAAAAATGTGGATGAAAAATCATGAGTTAAAGCATGTGTTCCTGAGGCAACAGTAGAGTAAACATGACCAGGTTAATGGGTAAGCAAACAACAGCTTATAATATCATTTAGTGATAAAAGGGCTCAGTGAATGGGGCCAATTTTACAGATAGGAAAGAAGGAAAAGAAAAAAAAGATATGATTTGTTGCTAATGATCTTTTTAAAGCATTAATTTTGTATGGGTTTTGTTTGGAAATGGATACCTATACTTAATGCCTGGTTTAATGACATGAACAACAATTCTGAATGAACAGTAACAGATTCAAAAGAAATTTTATGTTAAAAATAAAGTGTGAAAAAAGAAATTCAACATCTGAATTTATATAACTTGCATGAAGGAATGCAAAATGATAATGTTTGCTTTCAAAGGTAGCCTTAAATTTACCTAAATTTAAATTAATAGGGAGACTTACTAAAAACGAAGTTTATGAAATATGTAACATGGGTAAAGCGCAGCTAATAAATATAATATATTTATTACACAGCTAATAAAAATACTTTCCTTAGTACATGATTTACAACTTGAACATAAGTTATCGTAGCACTTCAAAAGAAAATTCGATGTATATTGAAACAAAATAATTACTTTTTCATACTAATGCCTTGTTTCTTATATCAATTTGCTATCTCAATAACTCATGAAAAAAGGGAACGAAATAAATAATGCATTGCAATGTAGAAGTAAAGTAATGAATTTCTCAAACTACTCCTTGAATGAGAACCCCCTCGATGAATGTGCAGTAGTTTCAATAACTACTCGGCTGCCTTAAACTTCTCATTCTCCATACCCCCTTCCTCCAATCAATATAAAAAGTATAAACATCTTCTGGAAACAGATAATTTTCACCTTGCGGCATCTATTTATATATAATCAATACTAATTATAATTAATATTTTAGCAATTTTCTAATTATATAGCTAGAATAAGGGCAATCAAATTAAAGAATAATATTCTAAATTCCTGACTTCTTTTATTGGAGTGACAAATTTTATGAAGTATCACATTTATAATGTGTTACATGATTCAACTTAGTAAACTTTTACTGAGACTAAATAACAATCTCAAATACATTTAGACCTTCAGCTGCCTTCTTATGAAGAGATTCAGTATTAATGTAAAATATTTTTTCTAAGCTTTGAATGCTCAATTTTGGAATTCATATGCAAAAGTATTTGAGGTTATTCTTCCACTAAACTTTGACTCCGTTGGACAAGGATAGTTAATAAGCTTTTAAATCCACAATAGCACATAGATAAAAATTATCCGATTTAAAGCTGGACATACATGATCAGTCCACACCAAACAAATTTAATGATGTTGTTCCAAAACCAGTTGTCAATGCGAAAATCTGATGAGAATTGGAGTGATGCGGCGGTCGAAAGTTTGGATTTTCAACTTTGTTTGGAATCCAATTGGAGTGTTGGGCCATAAAAGCTGAAATGCGACCATGAGGGAGTACAAAGCTCTCGCAAAAGTGAAAACCAAAAACCACGGCTGGAGTCCCATTTTGAAAGCAAAAAGGAAATCGGAGCACGTACAATCTGACTCATGAATAATCTGTGTCCTACCTAAATGGAAGGGCTGAAAATTGGAATTGTGTGGGAAAACTACCGTACCATTTGCGTGGTGTGGACTGACTGTGAATGTCCAGCTTAAGAAAGAAAAAAATCCAGTTTAATTTCAATATATGTATTCAACTCCCTGTAACAGATCTCAACTATAACACACAAGGTTTACAGACTCGTATAATTGTTTATATGTCAGACTGTATTCTATATACATATAAAAAACAAAGTATGAAAATTGAATGATTTGATCAAAGGTTTTGGGTGATCATTTTTGAAATTTACATTTATTCTCCAGAATAATAAAAGTTTAAGCTAAAAAACTATCATCACTTAAAATAAATTATGTTGTACATAAATTTCGAAGCAACTTTATTTGACATAATCAGAAAGCCACCAATGTTTGAGAATCCAATAAAAAATTGAATTCCAAAAATTAATTATGGAATTTAAAAAGAAGCTTCTATCACTATGACACAACCTGGGAACATTGAATCACAGCAACAGGTAGAATTCTACATAAGTAGGAGATTAAACTCACCAACAAATTAGAATCCATTTAATAACTCATATGAATTTATATTTTACACGTAATATTTTCAAACAATTACAAAATTTATTTATTCACATGCATAATAAAAGATTGCAAATGTAATAATTTAATAGGTTTCTCTTTATTCTCTTGTTTATATTTTTCTTAGTTAAAATGTAAACCAAATATAAACTGAAGTACGCCAACTCCATTTATAAAAATTTTAAATGCCTCTATACTGTCTGGGGTACTGATTAAAATTTCAACCAAATTTTTATAATTATGATAGTAATCTACAAAATGTAATGTGTATTCCATACACAGAAGAATTTACATACTGAGTTTTGACTTACATTTAGACCAACATCTTTATTTAAAATAACTTCGAGTAAGTGAGGAGGTAAGACTGGAGGACCAATAGATTTATCATAAGGACGGCGTGGAGGAATTTCTTGAGAATAAGGCTCAGGAGATGTGTTGCAGTTGGCTGGAAATAAAATGAGAAAACAAACTGAAAATTAAATAATGATAAACGCCCATCAAACAATTAAAAAAATATATGACAAAAATTTAAATATTTTGCCATAAACATAACTGAATACGAGAGAAATTGTTAATATAAAAAGTTAAAACTATTTTTCATAAATAGTTCAAGAAATAAATAACTCTTCAAGTAGAAAAAAAATAGCACTCAACACTTAAAAGATTTTAAAAGCCAATGACTGTGAATCAAAGACAGGTCAAGTAAATCGAAGTGTCAGACAGTTTTTTTTTCTTTTTCTTTTCATTCTGGATAGATCAATAATGGTATTTAATATAGGACTTGAAACCTGCAAAAACATTTTTTTTTTGGTTCAAGCTGATGTTTTTTTTTTTTTTTCTTTTAAAAGAAAAAAATAAATTTCAAATTCTAAGAGTTACTAAATATCTTTAACCCTTTAAGCCTTGTGGCAGTCATATTCACATGCATCGAATTATCGCATTTTTAAGCTTATAAACTAAAATTTAATCATTAATTATCTTTATAATTTGACACAAAAATTATGTAGAATCCATAAGCATCTCAAGTATTCTATGCCTTCTTAGATGAATGAAAATGACAGCCCCTTTCCTAAACAGGAGGGGTCATCTTATTAGATAGAATAGAAAAAAAAAAAAAAAAAAAAAACCCTTAAGGGGTAAATTAGTTTTTTTTTTTTTTTTTTTACTAAACTATCCATTTCAGGAGTGAGTGCATTTAAAATGAAACACTGGAAAATGATAAATTTAAACATCCATGTGAATCCAAACAAAGAAATGGACAGGCTTTTTTTTTTTTTGCTAGAGATTTTTCACATTTCTAGCATATAAAATTATAAAGAATAAATCATTCTCCTAGCATACAAAATTATGAAGGATAAATCATTCTTCCAGCATATAAAATTATGAAGGATAAATTATTAGAACTTACCAGAGCTTCCACTGCTCGAACTGGTACTGTCTAATGCTAAAGCTTCAAAAACTTCAAAATCTGACTTTTTAACATTAAGTATATTGTTCTTTGTACCCAAGTCATTATCTACAGTAGGCTGAAAAAATTTAGATTCAACAAAATAAAATGAACTCAAGTACTATTTCTAAACAGAAAAAAAAAACATGCAAAGGTACAGAAATAATATTATATATATATATATATATTATTTACTTTAAAAAATTGAAAAGAAACAAAATAACACATTTAATTTTAATTACTCTTAAAACCTACTATGAAATGGACTAAATTTTATACGAATTGTTCAAACTACAAATAACATCAAGACATTTTTAAATGTATTCAATGACTTAGAAGTTCAATAATTTTGTCAATTGTACAACTTTTAAAAATACAATAAAAAATACCCACATAAAATCACTACATAAATAAGAAATAAAATTATTATTCTACTTTGCACATTAACTAAATAATTTTTTTTTAAATTTTATAAAACTGATCTGGGATACCCAAAATTGAAACAATTATCATCATTTTACAAACAAAAGTCATGAAAATTAAATTAAGAATTCTGATGGAAAACTAGTCAAAATATGATCAGACGACCAAAAGACTATAGATTCAAAAAATATTCACTAGTGTTCAAAGCAATGATGGGTTATGCGAGGTTAAAAGTACGAATGTGGTAGACTAGTCGTTTCTTTTGGTATCCCCCCCCCACCCCAAATTGAATTCCATGTTATAACTTTCGGCAAGTTGAACCTGTAAAACTTTCAATGCTACACTAGTCCTTAAGGAATTTCCTCCAAAGGGTTTGATACAGATTATTGAATTAAAATAAATTCATGAATTAACTAATATACTCAACACAGTTAAACCACAAAAGAACATGTCTAAAAAATTTCAAAAACATAAACTATACAAATTTTGACTGCTACACCTGTCCAAATAATACGATAAAACATTTGTTTTAACATGTATATTTGTTCAAAAAGTGATTATTTTAATCAGAGACAGCTTCAATGAATTATGTTCTATATTGATAGCATTTTTTGTAGAAAGTGACTGCTGACCTGGAGATGCCAAATTTGATGAGCAATGTTACAAACGATAGCAAAATATATAATATATTGTGGGATATGTTTTTTGTATATGACTGTATTTGATTTTCAATGAATACTGTAATTATAAATGTTAAAAGGCATCTCATAATACATTGAAAGAGGAATAAATAAATTTCAAAATTATTTCAAAACATTTCAACAATATTATTATAATTACCTTTAAACCATATCGCCTTAATTTATTAAATTAGCAAACTTAGATATAAGAGCTAAAATTGCTTCCTCTTTGACTTCAAATTTCATTTTGAATTCAAAATTGTAACGATAAAAGAATTTAATTAAAAAGACTATTTAGAAGTAATTGTGCATGAAATTTCATCAAGATCCGAACTCTGTAACTACATTTTATTATCATCATTTACATTTCCGGCTGCAAGTCTAGCTGGTCCAGTGATAAGGTGCCGGTTTGGTATGCAGAAGGTCCCGAGTTCAAAGCTCGCTGTAAGTAGAGGTGTTCAAAAAATAATAAAGTGTTACCCAGAAGTTCAGCACTTTGAAATTAAATTATCAATATTTTTCCATGCTTCTAAAATGTATTTTTAAAATATTCACTATATTGTTATAGTATACATTATATAATATTATTCAATATAGTACAATATTATTTAATATAGTATTATATGATATTATCCAATATTATGAAAAAAACATTGTACACTATTGAAAAAGTCTTATGTTTTACACTGTTTCAATATTGGGAAATAATATTAAATATCTGACTGGAAGCATGCACACACTGTCCATCAACAAGAAATTTATATTGATGTTCAATATTACATGCACAATATTACTTTTTTTGAATTTTATGATAAAAGACAATATTATGTGCTACCTGGGTATACAATAAATAGTAGAGAACATTTTTTTTGCCCTAAAGATTATAAATGATTTGTATTCCTGCTTGCTGATTAACAATATATTTTTCTTTAAAGAAAAAGGACCAAATAATGACAGATTGCTGTAGGTAGATCTTATGATTGATGGCAATATCAATGACAACAAATTGTGTAAAACAAATAGAAAATATCTAAGACCTTTGGCATATGTTTAGATTTCAAATTTTGTTTCAAACGCACCAAGTGCTGTGGATACAGTAGGGTTTTGTTGTACTAAGACGAAAAAACTAGTTTCTTATTTCAAATGCATTAGTAAGAACTAGATATACATATTCAATCAGATTTTATCATATTTTAAACTACAGCAAAAAAAAAAGCACACATTTTCTTTAGTAAAAATAATTTCTTATTTAACAATCAATTAAATATTTAATTTAATAAAATATTTTGTTAAGAGTTAAACAAATTTCATAAAAAAAAAGCTTCTGACAAGATATTAAATACCTGACTGGAAGCATGCACCCACTGTCCATCAACAAGAAATTTATATTGATGTTCACCTTCTGGAACATCCAAAATCAAAGCAAAATCTCCATGGCTTAAAAAATAAATGAACTTGAGATAAATTGAAAATTTTACAAAATATAATGAAACTTTCAACTAATTTTAAGACAGAAATTCAAAAGTGAATAAATAAGCCTTAGAAAATCTAACATTTTTGGAAAAGAGCTACCTTTTTATAAAAATAAAAAAGTTTGTTTAATAAATTTTTTTAAAAAATAATACATGACCCTTATAATCATTATTTCTTTATTTTTCGTTCACATACAATAATTCAACAACAAAAAAAAAAAGTCAAACACTTTTTACTTTACATTGGTTTAATATGCCCCATAAAACTTAAAGAATAAATCAAAAAATTGATTCTGTAAACATGAAAGCATTTATATAAAACCTCAATTTTTAAATTGATAGCAATAACATTCTTAAATTTTAACTTGCAACCATAAATGATTTTTTCCTGGCCATAAACCAATAACATTTATACCAAAATTGAAACACACAATTTTTAACAAAGAACTAATGTGAAAATCAGAGATATGATTGACTTAGAGACAATTTCTTATTTATAGGTGACTTATTTTCTTCATGTGATTGAATGAATACAACTAAATTTTCATATAAACATAATTTGTTGTTTTTTGCTTTATTTTTTAAAATTAACATTGAAAAACAGAATGTTCTTTCACTTTTGTTGATAAATAGAAATTCAACTACTGTTCCCTAAATCATTTTACTTAAATTTATTATGGATATCTGCAGATTTTTAGATTCTTTTACATAATTTTATTCAAAGAAACAAGAGGAAATACTAAAAGTAATATTATCATGAAAGATCAACAATGGAATATAAATTATTTATACACAGTAAAAGCTTAACTAACTGGCATGCTCGGAAACTCCGATTTCGGATAGTTGAGTGTGACGCGGAAAAATGGGGGAGATTGCAGACCTATTTTTTTAAAGATTTTTTGGCCAACTAATTTGTTTTTTGTCATTTTGAAATGTGCATTAAATATATTTTAAGACTACTTTTGTATCTTCCATAACATTGTATTTACAAAACATAAGAAGATTTTAATTTAACATGATAAAATTTTAAAAAATATAATCTGTAGTCAATTTACGTAAATATATAGACTTAAAATATAAACATATAAAAATAGTCGTAAACTGAAAATATTCTTAAGAAGCATAACAAAACTCTTTTAAGTGATCATAAACAAATCCCAGATTGAATATCAAAATTAATTATCTTTTAGAAGATCGAAGGGTTGTATCTGCTAATACTCAACCTCAATTCCTGCACTTGATATTTCGAATCGGAATGAACATCTGCCGGTATTTGGAGAGTCAATAAATAAAGGAAAAGAAAGAGACTACCAATCTGGAGTAACCCATGAGCTTTCTTACCGATTCTGTCCCTTGCCTTTTTTGGTTGTCATTTCGTGCTTTTAGGTCTTGTTTTTCGTTAAAAGTGAGGACCTTTATTTATTTATTTTTTTTTGGTTCTACTTTGCTTTGAACCTCCCCTCCTCCCTAAAATAAATCTAAATCACAGTACTGTATATTGTTTTTTTTTTTTCTTTCTATGCCCTCAGGTTCAGCTTAACGCGACGCTTCAGAAATAAATGTCCTCCTGAATGGAATGGAGCCGCATGTAAATTTGCTGCAGATAAATTTTAAAACTCATTTTCTAATTTTCCGGTTAGTTGAGCTTACCGGATACTTGAATACCGGATAATCGAGAGTTTACTGTACTTAATACTTTGAATGTTGGAATGTTCATCCTTAGAGCTTGCAGATATAATGTTGATTCGTAAGAAGAAGATGAATCAGCTAGTTTCCTAGCCGGTGGAGTTAAGCCGCACTATTCAGCATATTTTCCCAGAATTTTCTTTCGAAAACGTAAGATAGGAAAGTTTCTTTTCTTTGTGTAAAAGCGGAATTTTCGGAAGAAAAAGCAAATTTTTGCAGGGAGAAAAAATCGGAAACCCGAGAGAGGGGGGAAACGGAATTTTGAGAGAATTTTTTTTTAAAAAAACGGAGTTTCTCCAAAATAACAAAAAAAGCGGAAATCAGCGAAAAAGGAGAAGAATCTCATCCCTGTAATAATATTTTTTCTCTTTCCAAATAAGCTCATTTGAATAATTGTTGTGTCAGAGGAAAGATATCAAAAGATAACGATAGAAAAACTCATTTTCTAATTTTTCCAGTTAGTTGAGGTTTCCGGATACTTGAATGCCGGATAATCGAGAGTTTACTGTATTCAATAAAATACTAGCCACCTTCACCTACCAGCTGTTTGTACATAATATTAATAGCCCATGGCTATGCTTGCAACTTGATGAAATAAATTGGCAAACTGATGGTGGTAGAGGATGAGGGACTCTGCCCAAATTTTATTTTGCACCATATCTTGAAAATGAAGGGTGGCAGGCGACCATTGATGACATATCTAGACATCATAAGCTTTCATATGAAATAAAAATTGTTGAAATCGATCCAGTGGCTGGGGGATTGTCTGATGGTTTTTCCTCACAGAGAATGTATAGAGGAGTAGCCTTTTTTACTTTCTCGTATATGAAGTATACAAAGAGAAAGTATTGTAATCCTCAAAAAATTCGAACTCGAGATTTTGACGAATCTCCACGTTTTAGACCTCCCTGAGTGCGAAAAACACAATTTTGGAATTATGTCTGTGTGTGTGTCTGTCTGTTAACACGATAACTCGAAAACTATTAGAGCTACGGGGATGAAATTTGGTATGTGGTCTTTAAACATAATTTGTAGGCTTGTATCAAATTTTGGACAAAATCCGTCAACGGGAAGTCTGTCTGTCAGCATGTTCGAGGTCATGCGAACGCTATAACTCAAAAACTTGAAAAGCCAGATGGATAAAATTTTATACACAGTTTTATCGTCATGAATGTAGATCCGTATAAAATTTTGGGCCAAATCTGTCAAAGGGTTGACTGTCTGTCGGCCTGTATAATCGCATACTTGTTCAACTCCATGCGCATGCGTTCTGGTAATGCCTGTGTAAAGAAGGGACACTCCGAAAACTTGGCAGTTTGCCAAAAACCAATTCTGGCGGCGAGATTTTGTAAGGAAGCAAACATATAGGGCGTCTCGCCAGGTCCTGTTGCGCAAAAAAATGCGCAGAGGATTTTATTTGTTTTGATCCTTCAAACCACGCGTGGTTCTAACTTTGGTTAACTTGCGAGGGAAGTTTATTTGGCGTCTTTTATTATTCTAGCTTGTATGAACAACATTTTCCTATAAGTATGCTATGATGGTTCTATACATCCTATTTAATTTTGATTGTGCTTTCATAATTGATCTTTATCAAACATGTTATGAAGGAGTTACCCTCTTAAAGAATTTGAACTATACTTAAATATTTTGCAGTGTATACATCATTGTTCAATGTATTGATTATAAAGGAAGGATTATGCCACTTTGTCCTTGAGACGGTAAGAGTGGAAAATCGGTTCACATCTAATCGCTACGCATCTCTTTGAATTTGATTCTTTACGTAAATATTTTACAATCACTATAATCTACAATGGGAACCTTCTGATAGTCATTGGATTCTGGGTTACAGTAGGTTCGAATTTTTTTATCCATGCGGGGGGAAGGGAAACAGCACCTTTTTGGGAAAGTATACGAGAAAGTTTAGGGGAGACCACTCACTCTGGTTTATTTCTCTCTCAAAAATGGAGGAAGGTGGGTGGCAGGTAAGCATTGACAACATATCTAGGCATCATAAGCTTCTATATGAAATAAAAATTGTAGAAATCAGTCTAGTGGTTAGGACTGTGGGATAGGCCATTTGGTTTTGTCAATTATTTTAAATATATAGATGCTTTTATTGATAAAAAACTTACACTTTTTTTGCCTTAGTTAAGGAGTTATCCAGCTTATTCTTAAAAATCTTAACAATTTTTTAAATTCTTTTTTCCCTCATTTAATAGTTATTCATTACTCGAAAATAACTATAATCTATATTTTTTAAATAAAATTTTCTGTCATGGGACTGTCCACAAATGATGTCAAACGGGTTCGTGGAGTGTGACAAAGGGGAGAGGGTAATAAGTCGTATACACATTTTGGTTAAAATAAAAACATTTAAAATCAGCAGATTAAATTTTGCAGTTATTTTGAAATTACCAGAATTTGAAGGTATTTCATTAATCAATGCTAAAACAACTTTCATGTGATTTTTTTTCACTTATATTCCTTTCTTTTCGAAAAAGGCATTCAGGGTAGGTTCTGAGAATATAGTAGCAGCAGAAAATCTTCACTAGAAGAAAACCTCTCCCTGTCACACCCTTGAAATGTCCAACAAAAGATACGTCGCCCCACATGGGTGAGTGGTAGAACTGGTAGTGGCACAACAGGTTGATCTTATTGAGGCTTTTTTTTCTTTTTAATTCAATCTGTTTAAGAGTGTTTTGTGTTCATAAAGTAAAGATACGATTTAAAGCAAAATATATCAAATTCCAAATACTACTGTTTCCAATTGCTCTTTTATATTAATATTTTATTACTACTATTGTATATTAATTATGTTTATTGTTGTAAACCTTAATCTTATTTCATACAAAATAAGTACAACATATAATCATTATTATTGCTATGTTCACAAATGTCATTAAAACACAGAGTTAAAGTTTAAAAATAAAATTTGATATATGATCTATAACGCAGTGCTTTGTTTTTTAACCGCAAGTATATGTTTGTGTAATATAGTGTGACATGTGACAGGGGGTATGGTAAAGTGTGACACGTTGTGATAAAGGGGGTAAAAAATATTGAAAAAAGTGTGAAATTTATGGGCAGCCCCATGTAGGTTCTTAGGGGTCTATTCTGGTACCCCCGGTTGGGCTGGGTTCTGTTGTTAACGTGCAGAACCCAGCCCAACCGGGGGTACCAGAATAGACCCCTTAGTCTTCCAATGCTTGTCATTTTGGTAGCCTAGAATCTTTCATTTACTAAACATACTCTCAGTGACATCTTATGAAATATTTTTTCTTGATTCATTTCATGACTGAAATTCTAGTCATATTTCCTACATATGTGCACATAAAAAGGAACAAAAACAAATATCAGATTAACTACACGAAAAATAGATTACCTTTCAACCATAGGAATAGGTTTCCAATCAGAAAATGTACCACTGACATAAACTTCTTTACCACCTCCCTCCCATTTGAACACAGTAGGAAACTGTGTAGCTTCAGATGATGATGTGCTGACAGTTGAAGAGCGAGGTCTCATGCCATCACTTTTATCCTAAAAATATAAATAAAATGATTATTAATAAGAAGGAATGAACATAAAATTTCACTCATTAATAAATCATGCAATTTGCTTATGCTCAAATTTTTCATGAAAAGAGAATGAACTGGAGGATTACTAATAAAACTGTCAACTTGACAAAAAACTTACCTTTAATTCTTTATGGTTACGGCTAAAATGAAAAAAGGAAAAATCAGAAGTTTAATGCATCCCATACAAAATCCCACACATGTCTGGTAAACAAACACTTAAAAATATTTTTATACATTCAATATCTGCTTTATTTTAATAAATCAGATACTGGATATATAACAGAACAGATTTTTAAAATTATCAAAGTTGAAAGATTTTTTGCCATTTTAATTAATTTCAAAACACAAGTTGCCAGGACATTAGTGACAACTAAATGTTAACCATATGCATTTTTTTAAAAATATAACTTTAAAAAAAATCAGGGACTTTTTAAGTGTCAGATAATAATAATAATAATAAAAGCTTAAAAGTAGCAAAATCATGTCAAGTTACTTTATAACCACAGTTGATCCCATTAAATACATATCAATTTATGTCACATGAAGTATATACAGGTAGGTTTAAAATTTAGGTCCAATCTGAAGTAAATAATTTCTTCAGAAATTTTAATTGAATGAAGCAAACTATTCTGTTTATGTCTTATAAAAATATAATAGTTTTTTTGAAATAAAAAAAAATCAAAGGAATGACTGTTTTCAGAAATTGAAACTGAAAAAAAAAAAAATAATTCAAAAGTTTCATCAGTTGATAAATGTTTCTAGAATTTCGATAGCCAATTTATAAATTTCTCCCTATTTGAATATAAGTGCCTTTTTTTAAGCCTATCACGCTATAACTTTTAGGGAGAACTTAAAAAGGATTTTTTCTTTTTATGTTTCAGTAATAACAACAGAAATTATTTCCGCCTCTTACACATCAAAAAGCAACCCCTTTATTAATCTGAACACTGCTTAGTTAGATGCAGGCCAGTGTTGCTGCCAGGGTGATAAATATATGTAATTTAAGACCAGAAAAAAGCACTCATTTTTATATCACTGTTACAGCTGAGTCACTCCAGTGATTTCTTCAAAATAATTTCCAAATCACAAAAACTATTTTAGAGTACTATAGGCTCTGTTTAGGTTTTCAGTCTTGTCAACCTGTTAATAATTCATAAAAAAGTAGGTATTTAAACCAACTTAAACAACATAAGACCAAGGCTACAACTTAATTCATTTATGCCCTATCATCCTTAAAGGTATTAATCCTCTGACAATGATAAAAATCAATAAATTTTCCTGGTCATTAAGCATTATTACTTCAAATTCTGGAGACATTAACTTCTAATGAAAAGAATTTTTTTTAAAAAGGAAGGGTCATAATTTCAATAAATTTTGACAGCCAAAAACCCAAAACAAACATCAAATGATAACTTAAAAAAAAAAAAAAAGGCATTTTAATTCAAAAGTTTCACTTAGAGTAAATTCTTGCAACTTAACGTAATTTCCACAAAAAGTCACAACAACAGATAAAGAAAATCGGAAGCTGTGATTCTTTTTCAAAATCTAACTTGGAAAATAAGATGAGCATATCATCATAAGTACAATATACTGTGGCTTAACTCTTGAATTTATTTAAATATACACTGAAAGCTAAAGCACAAAAAAATGTTTCCATTATTTTTACATAAACCTTTTAAACGCTACCGACACATATGCTTATGTTTAGTTTTTCCCCTTTAAATAAGATGAAATTCAGAAAAATAAATTCAGTTTTTTCTGCCTCACTAAATTGTTGCCAATATAAAATGAAAATATTAATGAAATAAAAATATTGCATCAAATTATCAATTAAAAATTCTTCCCTAAAGAGGTTAAAGCTTCCATTATACAGTACAACCTTGAAAATCCAGACTGCTCGGGGGTTTGGAAGATCCTGATTTCGGAAATTTCCAGATTTTAGATATCTTACTTAAACCAATAGAGATGTCAAAGTTCTGATATCATCATGTAGGTAAGTTACGTCACAATTAAGTGCACACGTGCAGTCTTCAGAACAGACCCAGGAGTCGCAAAACAACGGCAAATGGTTGCCTTGCTAACGCCTCTGACGTTTGAGCATGCACAACCAATCGAGACGTATGCTGATCTACACGTTGAGGTCAATTCCAACAACTCCATATAAAAACACGTTTTAAACAATAAAAACATAAAGAGACATTAAAAAATGATACAAAGACAAAAAAATAGTAGTTTAAAATGAATAGAATGACTGGAACTTCCACATCTTGCCTCAAGCATTCTAGTTTAAAATTTATTTAGCTAATTTCTTTTTCATCACGAGTTGAAAAAAATCATCCGGTTTTCGAATTTTAGAAGTCCGGACTTTAAAGGTCGGACTGCATTTATATTCTTTAATCATTCAAGAATGTCAATACCTTTAGGTAAAATTATACACAGAACAGAATATACAACAGAATATATATATTGTGAATTATACGCACGATTTTAAACAGAATAAAGGGCAAAGGTAAACAAATAAAATGAGCATGTCATTCAAATTTATATTTTATTTCAAATAAGCATATTTTAAGTTCAAATTATCTTAATAACATGAGTTAATCTCAGTTTAATTTAATAAAAAAAATCAACATACATATCATTAGGAATAAAAAGAATTTTACTTTTAGAACTCCAAGTATGTCATCACATTCTTCAAGTGATGGTTGGTAAAGAAATTTTCCTTTTCTATTTCCAAAACCAAAGTCAAAGATTTTGTCATCTTTGCATGGCGAAGCTGGACATTCTGAATCAGTTGAATAGGCACGGTCACGTTTATTAGAATTTGAATTACCCATATTTCTAAAATAAATATACATAATGGAAAATTTTAGATAAGCATTAATGTTCCTATTTAAATAAAACAACATGCAATAGAAGAGATTTTTCATAATAATTAAAATAGAATACAAGTAATTTTCTCTTTAAAACTGAACTGATAAATTAAAAGACTACATGAGAAAACAAATTAAAAAACTACTTTTATCCCCCTCAACTGACTCAGAAAAATCAGGTTTCTTAAGTTTTATTTAATATAGAGCTGCTTGAAATTTTTTCTACTTGCCACCCCACCTCTTCAACTGCAAAAACTCTTTGTGACCTAATTTTTTTCCCAGAATTTGTTTTTCAACCCTAAGTGTTTTATAAAATGCATAAATAAAGTAGCAATGAAAGGTAAAATTAGAATTTAATGCAATTAGAATTTAATTATGTTATATAAGGCTTGTTCAATAAATAATGAGCCATAGGCTGCTATGAGATACTGACATATTAGAAAATGTTAGTGAAGTGTTACTACGGTGATGTCCTCAATTGCTCAACTACTATGAATTAAGAGTGTTTGGTGGAAGTTTTAAAAGGACAACGATTCTAGTCCGGCACTGTCACGAAATAGGTGGTTTGGAAATAGATGCGCCACAATTTAATACAAAATATGAGCAATCGAACAATTCCAATATTAAGTCAAAATATCTACACCATAAAAAAAGGATCAAATCCATATGGATCATGAATGGATAGGTATAAACTTGTATTAAAAGATGGACTACAATATTTAAAAGATTCATGAAATCCACTCTTCACATGAAATAGTTAGTCGTTAAAGTAGAAAATTAATGATAAATAAGAAATTACATTATTTCATAACTTTTGATGAAATACCTCTATCAACAGTCTTTGAAAATTATTTTTGATGAATAATATTGTAAAATCTGACAAAAGAGAACATTGTCAAAGTTTTTTGCTCCTATCGTTTAGTAAGCCTTGCTATAAATAATTGTATGCATAATATTAGTTTTCACAACACAACTTAAAATTAGCTATGGTATTGCATAACAACTGCCTTTTCAGATTTTGTTTTAAACAGAAAACAGAATCAATGCGAAATAAATAGGTCTCAAGTTTCCAAATTTTCCAATCAGCTTTTATAATCTAAAGAAACTAATAATATATTTCAGAATTTCTAAAGTAAATTTATCTTAAGTTCATATACACTTGCATATATTATAAAATAATGAAGTTATCTCTAAACATATATAGCAACTTTACTCAGTAGCATTAATTCATCTAACATCAAAGCCATATGAAAAACATAAATGATTATGTCATCTAATACCTAATTGCATTCTTATGCAGTGATGCGAGATTAGACTATTTTTCCTCCAGCAACGGACTTCAAAATTAAATTGCCATAGCTCATTTGAAGTGTACCATGAGTGTATAAATTGACTCAATTCATAAAAAGTTAAATTTCCAATTCAGTTACGAGGAAAATAGATGTTTCTGGATGCAAAAACTTTAATAACAACATGCTATTTTCAACCAACAATGTCACCAATACAAGCATTAATTTCAGTAAAGACATATTGTTATTTTAATCGCATTCATTTCATCCAACTCATTATGAAAACACTTTCTTCAGAAAATCAAAGTTTTATTTGATCAAATAAGGAAAAACTAGCAAACATAACAGAGATATAACAAGCATGTTCTAAAGAATAAATA
Organism: Araneus ventricosus; assembly: GCA_013235015.1. NCBI lineage: Eukaryota > Metazoa > Arthropoda > Arachnida > Araneae > Araneidae > Araneus > Araneus ventricosus. Next base: position 177,227 of record BGPR01000452.1, read on the forward strand.
CAAATATTGAAAAAAAGGGGAATAAAAAGGTGGAAGGGTAAAAAATAATAGTAGATAATGACAAGAAGTAAGAATCTGGAGAATGACTTCATCAGAGGCCAGACATTCATGCAGATTCAAAAGTGGGATAGGTTTTCTGTAGATGAAAAATATTCAATGTTCTAAAGAACTATTTCTTGATAACAAGTTCCCGACAGTCCAAGATTTTTCAAACATGTCAAGATCATGATTTTACATTACTTCCTACATGAAAATTACATCTTTAAATTACTAAAAAACAATACTTAACATTATATTTTTAAATGCCCCCCAAAATATTAAAGTCTGTCATTAAGCAACTTACATAAAAATTTCTTGATCACTCATAGAAATCAGGATAAAAAAATGTTTTTACTTTTTATAAAATGAAAATTCTATACTCTTAACTGAATCTGGATACAATGACTAAAGCTTCAATTCAAATTGAGAGTACGCAAATGACACAAAAATAAACGGAAAATTTTACAATTTCACTTGGAGTATACACTTATTCCAGCCATATGGAAAATGACATTGATTATGTCATTTAACATCTAATTGCATTTGTCTGCAAGATTGAATTCTTTTGATGTATTTCAAGAAATTTACTATCTTCAATTACGTTAACCTCTATGAATTTTTAAATTCATTAAATTTGTAAAATAACATAAGCAGGTCACTATAATTTATCATCATAGCATATTCATTAATGGATTCAGTTTCCATAAGCAAAATTTATAAAACACTAATATTTAAAAATTTCAAATTGCTTTATAACAAATATATGAATTTCATTTACACAAGGCATACTTTGGTTATTTCTATATTTTAAAAAGGGGTGTACAAAAGGTGAAAGTTGACAATCACTGATTATAAATAAACACATACAGAAGGTATTGGACTGGTTAATTATAAAATTCATTTCAAATTCTTCATTACAAGGCTATTTTCTTTTTAAACTCTTCTTATTTTAATCCCTAATTGATCAAATCCCAAATCAAATTTATTTCCATAAAAGAATTTCAAATCTAGACAGCTACAAAAACTTCTACTTATATAAACTTTTATTTCAATAATTAACTCTTGTTCTTAAGACTAGAATCATTTTTATATTCTCAAAATGTTTTACATTACTTTATTAATAACAGATAAATTTTGCATGGTTTAATTTTTAAAAAATACTTCTTTAAAAGCAGGTTTTGTTGTATTTATTTAAAAATGAATGTCAGTCTCTCACAAATTCTTTATATTGCATTAAGAGTATAAATCTGAATTTAAGTAATTTTAGATAAATTTCCCAAAGCTGAATATTCTTCAGGCTTTCCAAAATTCATTTTGAAGAAATATGTTCCCTTTTTATAAGGAATAAATTATGAAAGGTTATTGTTTTAAAATTTACGTATCTTCTCAAAACGCTATTTTTAAGAACAAAACATGTAACTCTCAACTTCATCCCTTTTATATAAATGCTAAACATTTTCCAAATTTTTTAAACATCGTTTTTGGTTGTTACTAATTTTGAGTAATTAGTAAGTCTTTAAAGATGTTTGCAATAAAACGAATTATTTCTTCTAAAGATATTTAGTAATTGCGAGGTACTGTTCTAAAATTACCTTTCATACACATTTCGTATTGACTGTGCAAACTTTTCATACAAAAAAATTGCATATCTAGACGCGGATAGAGTAAGTTATTTCAAACTGAAAGTTATTATTCCCACAATAAACAAATTCCAGTTAAAATGAGAACAACAAAAAATTATATACACAAAATCAAAAATTTCATTTATAAGGTCGAAAAGACAAAATTCTGAATTTAAAACATCAAATTTAGTCAAACAGTTGAAGAGGGAAAAACACACTGAGGCGGGAATACATACACACATTAAATTTAAATTAAGACATCAACTACTTGTTTACAGTTCCCATCACAACACACGCCGATTTGACAAGACTAGCATTTAAAATAGTTACTCATTCAAGTTATATCTAATGGCAAAATACACATACTAAAGCCAGCGGAAACCAGAAGAAAAATTATAATGGCATCACGAACCTTCACGGATTTTCATATTTTCTATAGACTATTTCATCTGAGGCTACTTTGCCCTGAGGGCAATAGGCATTGATGGACTTTCACCACATTGATTTGTAGTAGGATAATAAGGTTTTTCTTTTAGAAACAACTAAATCTACATCAAAAGGATGCAAAAATGTAATGACACATTATTGAGTATATGGACAAAGGAAATCACTCAAGATAAACGTCCATGGTATCGATTCTGTTCTGGGTTCATTTGGGGTGGACCCAGTTCTGTCCGAAACGAAGCATTTCTGTACAGCTCTAGTGCGACATCAGCTCAACGTAACGATACTAAAGTCAGCAGCTGTTAGAAGCATGATACATCTCAGAAGTAGGGAAGCGAATGTATAGTGAATGAATGAGGGAAAGCAAACTAAAACAGAAATCGGTAGTAGAGTAATTTGAAAGTAAATGAATATGAAAGTGTTTTGTATAAATTATAAATAGCGAGTTATGTTTGTTTTTATTAATCAGTCGTAAGACTTGATTCATTAGATTAATTTCAGAAGCTTCAACAATCAAATTCTTTTTACATAATTTGCATTTTATGTATTTTGTTTTAACCCGTTCGTTCGGTGTCAATTTCGGTTTGTGTTTTCGATCACATATTATTGTTTCATAGTTGTTAAGGTCTTATAAAGTCAGAATGGCTTTGAAGCATGTCAATTTGTCGACCGATGTCTATTTTGTTTGTTTAAACCATGCAATGTCGACTGATGGCGAGGAAATTGTTGGACTACTTGTTGGTGAGGTATGTATGATATTAATTTCTTTGTTGTCTTAATGCTTATTTTGGTGTCTTTTTACATTTCGTTAAGACTTGTTATATCCATTATGCGTTTTTCAATTTCTGAAGTAGGCTGCAAATTATTTTATTAGATTAGGGTACATTTGATGAATGCATTGTTTCTTGACTCTGAATGACAAAGGAAAAAAAAATAATTGTCCTTATAGTTTTAGTACACCGAATGATTTTCTAAGTAATCAGGAAAACCAAATAAATTATTGAATTTTAAAATTTTTATTTGCGGTATTGGGTGAAATCGTATAATGTTTCATTTACAGTGGCTCTTAAAATGGAGTATGAATCACTTCCTTCCTTTTTATAAGTCTAAAAGAGATACTTAAAACTCATTTCGACTTAAAATTAAAAGTAATGATGAAATACACATAAAGAAATGTTATTAGACTTGAAAACAGAAATGAAAATTTTTAGGTAAATGTTACAAATTTACACATAATATTGAGTATATACTCATCTTAAAAATCTAATTCAGCTGTTGATATCTTTAATTGAAACTGTTTATTATTTTTGTTGACTTGTGACGCTAATTATAATTATTTTCTTTGCAACCTGCAAAAAAATTATTACTTGCAGGTTGTAGCAAAATTATTTTTGGCATTTGTGTTCTTCAGAGTTGTTAGGACTTGTTTATTTTGACATTGTTCCATGGTACAATGTTGTTTTTTTCACTTGCAGGTTGATGAAGCAAACAAAGTAGCACATGTTTCTGCTGTTGTAATCTTGAGACGCTCTGATAAAAGAAAAGATAGAGTGGAGATATCACCAGAGCAGTTGTCAAATGCTTCTACTGAGGCAGAGGTATTCATTATTACATTGCATTGTCCACAATTTTATTTACTATTTTATATTTTTGTATAAATATACTATAACTTTTGTATAATGCACTATGACAAAAATATATTTCATCTAGTTTTAGTAATTGTATTTATCTCTTTGTAATAAATATAAGTTTCTTTTTAGTATAAGTATTTAAAGTAATATTCATTAACATTTTTGCAGAGATTAGCTTGTATCCTAAAACGACCTATTCGAGTTATTGGATGGTATCACTCACATCCGAAGCTTACAGTTTGGCCTTCTCCTATTGGTATGAAATGTTCATTTGATTATTGTTAAAATGTTAGGGTTTTGATATATTTAGGGACTGCATTTTCTACCTTCCTGCTATGAAAAAAATGCTTTAAAATTTTACTTAATAATTCTAATTCTTGATTTTCTCTTTTAATTTATTTTCAGTAAATGAATTAGTTAGTGAATGAGTTCCAAACTGTGGTGCTAGAGCTGTAAATAAAAAAAATTTATAGCAACACATGTTTGTAAAGGATTTTCAAACATTAAAATTTCTGTGTGAGAAAGTGAAATAGTTATTGTATTAAAATTGTTCTTAGAAAAGTTCAACTTTACACTTAAACAGTGTTTCAGCAAATTTATTTCATTTAAACAGCTCTTTAAACTTATGTAAGTTACTGTATATATCTAATATGAAACATATTACTCTTTTAATAGTTATTACTTTAATTATTTACTTCTGTAATTTCTAAAAAATTCTTCAGTCAAATGGTGAATTAAGAATTGTGAGTTTAATGTGTCTATAAGATTGTATGGTAAAATTCCTATGTCATTTGTCTGTCCATTGGCTTTTAACAATAGTTTTCTTTTTTAAAACAAATATTTTAGAAGGATTTTTAAGATTACTTAATTTTATCAAAATATTTAGTTATGTCTTTTTGCATATGTTAAGTTTGCTTAAATTTTTATGACATTTTTGTGTTTTGCCTATTTCAAAAATGTGGATTTTTTTCCCTTCAGATGTTAATACTCAAGATAGTTACCAGCTTATGGATGATTCGTTCATTGGTGTAATTTTTTCAGTTTTTAATGAAGACCCCAATAAAAAAGTATGTTTATTTTTTTACTGTTACCTTTGTTGCTAAATATTACAGAACTTTAAAAATTTATGCTAGGGTAGATTCTTGAAATATCCGAGTTTTATTTTTGGTGTGAAAAAATGTTTAATTTTTATTAAATTTTGTTGTTTTGCTTTACTTTGTTTGTTCTTTATTGAATTTGAGGTCAAAGGCATGTTCCATACATCATCCTGCTGAAGTGTATATTTTGGTCATGTGTTATATATTTTTATGTTAATTTCTGAAGAAACAACCAGTAATAGAAAGTAATATTGCCTGCTTAATTTCGTTCTCAGAAAAGGTCTTTAGTCATCTTGGAGAACAGTTGAATTGAGTAGAGATTTTGAGAGAATTTGTTTGTATCTCAAAAATGATAGTTCTTACATCAATTTGATTTTGTAGATGAAAGAATGTGAACAATAAGAAAAATCTAAAAGATGTGAACAGGGCAGAATACTTCCCAAGCTGTTATGTTTGCTTATATTAATCTATTACCCATTGTTTATTCTAGTTTCATTTAGTCATAGCATCAGGGAAACGCTTATAAAATAATATTTTCATTGGATTGAATTATAAGATTCTGATTAGGCTAAAAAAATTTATATTTAAATGTTTTTTGTTAAACATCTTGAAATTATTGTTGAGAACCTGATGTGACCCTATACATTTGTACACCCCATTTTCCTATGGTGTAACAAATTGTCCTTACCTGTAGATTATACACCTATTGATATTGAAGTTTCTACTTAAAGTCCATAATTCATTTGAGGTCTTTTGGTCCATTTCAGGCAAACCTGCTATGCATTTTCATTAGGTTTGATATTGGTACAGAGTGATTTGAACAAGAAATTTTGCAGTTGTTATAATAGAATATTTCCTTAGCTATTTATTTCACCTTTTCCCTTCTTCATTGTTAAAGAAAATGTTAATGGCCACTTTGCATTATTTAGGTTTGTTTTTGTTTTTTTGTTATATACATATACAGGGTGTCCCAAAAAGGTGGAACAAGCATTTATTACCTTAAGTATTGATTTTAGACATATACTCCAATTACAGAGTTTCATCAAATACGGTAAGAATTTGTGTGAAAACACTTTGGTTTCTGTGGAAGTTGAAAATAAAAAGTTAAGAAAATTAAAATTTTATATGTGCCCCATAGAGCAAAAGTGTCAATGAGTGAAATGTTCCTTTTACACTCATCTATGCATAAACTAAGTTTCACAGTTCTGTCAGCAAAACTTACAGAGATATATTAATTTTTAAATTGCAAGGGGATGGTCACAAATTTATATGGAGATGTTTATTGCAGAATTGCAAATTTATTCAACACAGAAAAACAGCGAAATGCAAATATTTGTCAAGTAGTATATCAGCCAATCATCACGGATTGAAAATAAATTGTCAATGGCACATACTGTTACTGAGTTTCATTTACAGATAGTTACAACTATCATCTTGATGAATAATGGAAGGACTATTTGAGAAAATGAAAATTTAAGGTATAACAGGAAAATAGCCTAATATTGAACCAGAATACTGAATTATTTGCTCTTGGCATTGTGTGTATTATTAAGCTTTACCAAAAAGCAGTGGTGGCTCATCCTTTAGGTCTGCAGAGTTGCAGAACTCACTAAATTTATTTTAAAAATTCGTATTTTTTAAAAAAATTCTTATTTGCTTACCTCGCCACTCTAAGAGTTTGATTATTAACGAAAAAAGATAAAAACAAGAAAAGAAGACAGAAAATGAAAGAAAAAGTAAGACAGACACAGGATTGAGCTGCACACCAAATACTTTTGGAAAGCACCAAAATTCGCTCATTGCCTACAACTAAGTGACATAATGGATGAAAGCGAGTAGCTATTCTTTCCGTCTTGGAACCTAGCTGGAACTGGATTTTCGGATGTTCAAATCTAGCCGGAACTGGATTTTCAGATGCTCCTGTTTTGCGCTAAAAACCAAATAATGTTCTTTTTTAACCCTTTTCAATATCACCCATAGTTCGCATTCTTGATTTTTTTTTCCATTGGTTGTTTTTAGGTTTCAGATTCACTTTCATGTTCAACGGGAACCTGGTTGGTTCCTACATATTCAATTTCTCGTATTAAAACGGAACTCACCGAAAAAAGGGACTGTAATTATCTAAAATTCAATTTGGATAATTACAAGTTTGAACTATGTGAAGGTCAAGCCGTTTTTGAAAAATTGTATTCTAGTAATATTTTCTTATCACTGCTTGTTTCTGGGAAAATGAGCCTCACTGCTGATAAATCACTGTTTTTTTTTTTTTTTTTTTTTTTGAATATTCACAAGATGAATTATTTTTGTAAATACTTCAATTAATGTATTATTTGACTAGTTTTTAGATTTAACAAGAGTTAGCAAATACATTATTTACTGATTCCGCCCTTTAAATAATTTTTTTAAATATGTATATTATCCCTAAAATGTATGTCGAAAGACTGGATCAAACAGCAGCAAGAGGTATGGAAAAGTGGTCTAAGTCAATAACTTTGTCTTCTTATATATCTGTAAGTTTTGCTGATGAAAGCCTGCAACTTTGTATGTGAATAGATGAATGTAAAAGAAACATTTTACTACAGTAAAAGCTTAACTAACTGGCATGCTCGGGAAACGCCGATTTCCGAATACCTGAAAAGTCCGGTTAGTTGAGTGTGATGGGGGAAATGAGGTGGGGTAGATTGTAGCCTTTTTTTAAAAAAAGATTTTTTTCGGCCAAATAATTTGTTTTTGAAATGTGCATTAAATATAATTTTAAAGAATACTTCTGTATCTTCCATAACATTGTATTTACAAAACATTTTGTGAAGATTTTAATTTAACATTGATGATAAAAAAAAAGTATAATCTGTAGCTGAATTTTTACCGTAAATATATAGATTGTAAAAATATAAACGTATAGAAATAGCCAACAAAACTGAAAAATATTCTACTCAGCAAGCATAATAAAACTCTTTTAAGTGATCATAAACAAATCCCAGTCTGAATATCAAAACTAATTATCTTTTTAAAAATCACAAGGGTTATTGCGCAATATGCGTGCCTCCAATTCTCCGGCACGTGTTATTACGTAATCGGAATCAACGTCTGCCGGTATTCGGAGAGTAAATAAATGAAGGAAAAGAAAGAGAGTTACCAATCTGGAGTAACCCCCCCCCCATAAGCTTTTTTTTAAAAAACTGTTTCTGTCCCTTTGCCTTTTTTTTTTTTTTTGGTTGTCGATTTCATTTTTCGGCAAAAGGTGAGGACCTTTTATTTCTTTTGGTTTTTGCTTTTGAAGTCCCCCCCCTAAAACAAGTCTGTGTACGCCACAATAATTTATATAGCTTTTTTTTTTTTTTTTCCTTTTACGCCCCTCCGTGCGGAGCAGATGTTGCATTCCAGAAATAAACTGTCTGCATGAATGAAACAGTGCTGGCGCTCGCACGCTAAATTTTGGCGCACTGATGTAAAATTTTTAGAAAACTCATTTTCTAATTTTCCCGGATAATTGAGAATTTACTGTAATTGACATTTTTGCTCTATAGGGGCCGTATAAAAGTTTTATTTTTGAAACTTTTTATTATCAATCCCCTTGGCTATCAATGTATCCTCATACGCATCCTTACCTTATTTGATGAAACTTTGTAATTACAAGTATATATCTAAAATCAATATTTAAAGAAATAAACTCTTGTTCCACCTTTCTGGATACATTGTATATTTTTAATATAGAGAGATATTGCCAATTACTGAATGTTTTGTTTTATGTGTGTAACAATGTTTTTTTATTAATGTACATTTTTAATATGTTTATATGATTATATTTAGTATTTTTTAATATAAATTTCTTGTTTTCTTTCACAACTACATAGGGTGGGCGAATCCAAATGACCTGCTTCCAGTCTCAAACTTTGATAGATGATTGTAATATTGAGTAAGTGTAATTTTTTAAATTTATATTTTTTGTGAGTAATATTTGATGAAAAGGCAATCTTTCCAATTGTATATTAATTACTTTTTGTGATAAATTTGCTGGTTGTTTGATTTCATAAACTGTCAGTCTAACATTGTTTATGCTAATTCCTTGAATGTTAGTGATAAATATTTAGATAAAACTATTCTTAAGAAGAAAAAAATATTAACGATGAGTAACAAGAGTTATGAGTAGATTATGTTTTTATAAACCTACTTTCATTGAAAATCTTTTATGTACATAGATGATAGAAAGAAATTTAGCTCATTTTTTTAGCTTTACTATGTCATTTATTTAGTTTTGTGAAAAAGTTCTCTGGTTAATTAAGTTTTAAATTAAGATGCATTATCAATTTGTGTATATTAAAATTAGTCAAGTAGTTAAAATATACTAATGCTCATATATGTTTTCCAATTGAAATCTTTCATATAACTGAGCTGTGTAAAAAATATTCAGATAGTTATGGAGAGCAGATTTTATTGAATAATTTTGACCAAAACTAAAAAGCACTTTTCTGTATATTTTGCATGACCAAGTCGATTGATTTAATCTGCTATTGTGAATTTCTTCATAAACATCTTAATTTTACAAAATAAATGAGATAATGCATTATATAGAATATTTTGTGGCCTGTCAACTTTGAACCTCCCCAGTAGCACTAAGATATTGTATAGTATTCCCCATTTCATATAACATCTAGGGCTTCAAAATATTTGTTTGGTACTTAGTCTGTATTTGATGGACATAATGTGGATATCCTTTTGTGGGTAAACATAACATTGCAACAGTATTTGAATTGGTTTTACAGTACTGATATTGAAATCTATAAATAAATAAAAATCTATAATAGAAAAACCCAGTGATGTCCGTAATGCTAGGGGGGAGTTAAAAATAACCCCTCTCCTTTTGTCTGTGTCATAGTGTCAAACAACTTTGGCAGATTGATATGTATACATGAGCCGAGTTCGGCAATTTCCTTTCTTTTCCTCCTAGCAATATTTATTAATTTTTTCCATTCCGATTATTAGAGATTCAAATTTATCAGATTTCCCAAACATCCAAAGGGCACTCGGCATAGGCTAGGCTCATTGTCGCTCCACATCAGCAGCTAATACCTGAAGACTTTCTACTGTCTTGTCTTCAGTTCAACTGGGTAAGATGTGTCTCCAAATTAGGATTCTAGAGCTTTCTCGATTGTCGTTAGGTCCGTCAACTTATCAGCTGGTATTCCTTAGAGAATCTCTGCTGCTGATCCTCAGAGAGAGGCTACAAGTTGCTGGCTTTCACAAGATCTATCCATCTGTTTTTGGAACTGAGTCTTGAAAACTGTTCATGATGTTAGTCCGTCGAATGTCAAGGGTTTGACTGTCGGACTGGAATGCATGAGTTCTGGACTTGCCGGGAAATTGTTTGGTCTGTCCTCAAGTTCACTAATCGATGTCACTGATCTTGCTTTGGACTTTGCTCTCTACTTCCTCATTCCTCTGAACATCCCCCTTCACGTCCTCGGTCTTCCTTTGAACTTAACCCTTTGCGTCTTCAATCTCTCTTTTCACAGCTTGGACGTCTTCTATTTTTCATATGCATCTGTTAACATGTTTTTTCACCCCTTCACCTTGACTCTCAAGGTGTGCGCTCATTTCTTCTTGCCCTTTCTTCATTCTATTCTTCGTGTCCTTTGTCCATTTTCTCATGTCCAGAATGCATCTCTTGCTTTATTCTCTCTTGTCCAGCTTCCATAGATTTCTTCATGTTGGCTAGCAGAGCAAGTAGATTAACGTTATCAGCCATCTTCGCCCGAAATCTCGTATTCACTATATACGAGAGATTCCACTTCTGACACCATTTGATTAATAGTATAGAAACCTAATTGTTGATTTTCTAATTTCAATTGAGATGCAAGGCAAATAATGAAACTTAACAACTTTTTATTAGCAATAAAGAAGGTGGCGGTTGGTTCACCACACTACAGCATCATTTTACTCACAACTGACAGAGGAAAAAATATAACATTCTAAAAAGGTTGCAAACGGTACCAGCGCCATCTATCGGTAGGAATGTCATAACACTCCCCTGCGATTGAAATGGCAATTTCAATACAATTAATAATACACAATATAAACATAGAAAAATAATTACACAAAATACAACAATGATAATTAGCAACACAGTAATACAAGAAAAATAACACTATTAGGAATGCAACAATATACAACAATAAATTTAGAAATGAGTAATAAATGAAATTTAATGTAAACATTTACTCTATAGGTAGAATACAAATATCTCTTGCATTTCTTTTCAAGATTTTGCCAGCAGGCATCCACAAGTTAACTACTATGACCTTCTTACTCTGCCGATAAATATTTTGTTAATTCGGCCAAGTAACCAATGAGTAGAGGGTAAATTTTCTACTTTTAATAAAACAAGAGAATTTTGACATCATTTTTAATAAATCACCATTTATTTCTCTCTTGTAAATTATTAAGATAATCTCTTTTCCAGAGTTTCCAAATTTGTTGGCAATATTTAGTTATTTTTTGCCATTTAGAAAGTCTATTTTCCTTAATATCTATTAATTCTGGTTCAGGA
>BGPR01000452.1:188616-230880 GCA_013235015.1 Araneus ventricosus
GATTTCAGCTAGGATTGTTACAAATTCCTCAAGACTCAAAATTTGTTTACCAATTACTCTTTTCAAATGAAATTTGAAAGATTTTACTCCCAAATTCCGCCAAAATTTGGAGATTTGGGTGGAATGAATTTCCATTCAATTCCTTGTGCAGTTAAATAGTTACACAATGTTTCATCCGGAGAATTAACAAGTTTAAGCAATTTTTTTATCTCAATGTTAGCACCAATAAAAATTTTTGCATTATCAGTCATGATTTTAGCATATATGCCTCTTCTACCAAAGAAACGTTTTAGACTTGCTATAAAAGCCTCACTTGTTAAGTCAGTTACAAAATCTAGATGTATATCTTTAGAACATAAGCAGACATAAACAGCTACATAGATTTTATTGAAAACTTTTTCTCTGATTTTTGAACTTTATGTAGAAAGGACCACAAAAGTCTATTCCATTGACATTGAAAGCATAAGTTGGTTTTACACGTTCTGTTAGTAGATTGGCCATAATTTGATTAGAGGAAACAGGCTTATTTTTGAAACAAGTTACACAATCATTAACGATTTTTCTACAATTATTTCTACCGTTAAGTGGCCAGAACCTTTGGCGCACATGATATAACAGAGCTTGTGAACCTAAATGAAAGTATTTCAAATGAAAATATCTCAAAATGATATTTGTTAAAGGATGCTTACTAGGCGATATAATAGGAAATTTACTGTCAAATTGTAAATCAGTGAGTTAGTCTCCCTTTTTACTCTAAGCATTTTATTTTCATCAAGAAACACATTTAGAGAAGCTAATTTGCTTTTAGGCAAACTGGATTCACCTTTCTCTAGCCTTTTTATTTCTTCTGAAAACTGGGCTCTTTGTAGACCCTTAATGAGCCAGTGTTCGCCGTTACTTACCTCGGAATAAGTCAGAGGTCCTGTTTTCCTTACCTTTGAAAATCTACTATTGTGAATGAATCTGAAAATAAAACTAGTAACACAAATAAGTTTTGTATAACCATTAGATATTTTGAGGATACAATCAAAAAGAGAATTATCATGAATAGACATTAAAGTCACTATGGAGTCTTTCAGTTCACAGTTTGCACTTTTCTTAAGTTCACTGGAATACATGTCTTCTGGAACCTCGCAGGTTGGGGTATGATGAGGAATATCCTTGTGAAACAGGAAAGAAGGGCCAGTCCACTATTTAGCACTTCCTAAGAGGTAGTCAACACTGATACCTCTGGTCAGTAGATCAGCTGGATTATCCAAGCCTGAACTATGAAACCAGCTTTCCTTGTCACTTAGAGATTGTATTTCCAACGAATTGTTCCCATTTATGGCTGGAACCTGTAATCCAGTACAACATAATTTGGGAATCAGTCCAGAAGAACATCTTCGATGTATCCTTTCGCTCTAACACCTTTTTCACTTCAGTAGCTAGCTGTGAAGCAACCAAAGCACCAAGGAGTTCAAGTCTTGGGAGAGAAATTTTCTTTAAGGGAGCAACACAAGTTTTAACTGTAATAAGGTGCACTGTGACTTGATCCTTGTAAATTGTCCTCAAATATACATCAGCTCCGTAGGCTTTGGGACTCGCATCAGAAAAAGTGTGCAATTCCAGTTTACATTCAGCATCATCAAGGCATTCCAAAATATTTCTCGGAATTAACAGTTTGGACAGTTGTGGATGTTCAGAATACCACTGCAACCACAGCGTTTGTAGATCAACAGGTATTTCATCATCCCAAGGGATTTTACGTTGCCACAGTTCCTGGAACATGTACTTTAGGTGAAGGGTGACACTAAACCAAGTGGGTCAAAGATTCTACCAGCGGCTTGCAGAATAAAGCGTTTAGTGTTCTTTCCCTGTTCTAGGAATTTCAGTAAGTTTCTGATATCTATTGTTAAACTATCTTGTTGAATGTCCCAGGATAAACTGTGCAATTCCAGATCTCTGCAGTCAGATGTTTGATGAGGAAGAGTTGAAAACCCTTCTTCCTCCCATAATTTCATCATTGGAAATCCACTTTCGTAGATGCATATTTGCATCCTTCATTATCTTGTCTGCATCAAGAGAAGAGAGACGTTAAAGGCAGCATTTACACTGTCTGTGCCAGCAGTGAGGTCATCGACATGCATACAGTTGTCTAATAATTGAGCAGCAATTGGGAATAGATCCCTGTATTTTTCGAGATGTTTCTTAATAGTGGCTGAAAGTAAAAACGGGCTAGATGTAATCCCGAAAGGCTGGCGTTTAAATCTATATACTTGGATAAGAGCACTATCACAAATTGTTAGATTTTCACTAGTGAAGATGAATCTTAGAGCATCTCTATCCCTTTCGGACAACGATATCTACAGGAAGGCCTTTTCTATATCAGAAAGTATAGCAATTTTGTTAAGACGAAAGTAGATTAATAAGTTGCAGATATTTTGATTTAAATTCGTCCCTGATCATAGACAATCGTTTAGGGACAGCTGACCTACTTCGTTGGAACTAGCATCAAACACAATGCGACATTTTGTGTACACACTTTCCTTTCTAAATACCACATGATGTGGCAAATAGAAAACTGGCTCAGTTGGGTTTGTCACTTTTTCAATAATTTGCTTATCTAAATACTCTTGAAAAATATCTCTGTATTGTGTAAACAACTCTTTGTTGGATTGAAATTTCTTCAAAAGATGACTAAATCTTCTTTTAGCTACATTAAAGTTATCCTTTAATTCTTTCCAGTCCCTTTTCCAAGGAAGGCTAACTTCATAGCGATCATTTTTGAAACAAACAGTCTCTTTGAAAGCTTCTAATGCATTGTCTTCCTCTGTGCATTTAGGTTCATATTTTATTCCGATTTATTCCAATTCCCAGAATTTTTTAAAGTAAACCTCGCTCTAATCTATGGCTAAATTACATTGAAAACTGCTCTTATTTCCTACATCCTGCAATGTTCCCGCCACAATCCAACCAAATACAGAATTTTGCAAAATTAAGTTACTATCTTTTAACCTTATTTGCTCTGTTTGTGATAATTCATAAAACGTATTTCCGCCTAAAAGAATATGCACTCGCTGAGGTTCGAAAAAACTTGGATTAGCATAAGTTAAATTCTTCGGAAGATTTAACTTAGATACATCAATAAATTTTGAAGGAGTTACATCCGTTATTTTTGGCACAACAAGCATATTTAAAGATGGCTGGAATTCCCCACTTTCATTAGAAATGCACACATTTATTTTATGTTTTATATTTAGAGCTGCTCCATTCAACCCTGTAATTAACGAGCTAACCGAATGTTTTCTGAGACCTAATAATTCAACAGCTTCTTTCGTAATACATGATATCTCGCTCCCCGAGTCGAGAATCGTATCGAAAGAGTGGTCACAACCATCCACCCCTCTGACATGAATCATCGCCGTTGGAAGTAAAACTATAGGAATTTTCGAATCCGAGAAAAAACAACTGTTATTGGAAAGTATCAAGGATGTATCGCCTCTCGTCTCATTAAAACTAGGATTTGCTGACATCGCAGAGGAAGCGAAGTTACGACTAGAATTTTCAATAATGGCATTTTTGTTATTATTATTACTTCCATTTCCGCTGAAGTCGGCACCGTGTAGAACTGTATGATGGTTATATGAACATGATTTGCATTTATAATTTAACTTGTTACGTACAAACACTCTATGTTTATTTAAACAATTGAAACAAAGCTGTAATTTACGCACTTCATTTAATCTTTCGTTAACTGACAACCCAAGAAACTTTTGACATTTATAGATTAAATGATTTTGTTTACAAAACGAACAGACATATTTATCATTTTGCGAAACAAAACTGTTTTTTAGAATATTCTAGTTTTGGTTTTGTATTGGGAACACTGCGTTGTACATTTTCTAGCACTTGGCTACGTTTTGACAAAAATTCAATAAAATCATCCCATTTTGGTAAATCATTGCAAGTTAGACATTTCAAAGACTCTTCTTGAGTCATCATCAATACGTTGTAAAATAAAATTCATTAAAATTGCTTCACTTAATTCGTTAAGCTCTAAACCCAATTGTTTCAATGCTCTTAAATGAATAAGTGCATTATCTACCATATTTCTTAATTCTTTGTCCAATTCAATTCTTAGTTTGTGAACATTCAGTAATTCATTTACATGGCCATTAACAATTAGTCGCTTATTTTCATATCGTTTTTGTAGTACTTCAAACAACGAAGTATACGAGTCATCTAACGTTTGCAATTGTTTTGCATTTCCCGTTAGGGAAGACTGTAAATAGTAAAGTTTCTGGGAATCAGATAGCTGCTTGTTATTATCAATTAACGCTACAAACTGGGACTTAAATGACAACCATTCTACATATTGTCCAGAAAACTTTGGCAAAGAAATTGAAGGCAGTTTAATTTTAGTATCAGTAATTTCAGCAGATATATTCATTTCAGGATTACAATTTAAAGTAATCAGTTTCAAAAACTCACCTCAAGTGTGTCAATGGACTCTTCCATTTCTGTGATTGTGGTCTCAAAATCCTCAAGATTTTCTTCTTGTATAGTTTCGAAGCCTTCATTTCGTAACTCATCGATTTTCACTTTCAACTTTTGCACTGAGTTCAGTTTAATTTGGACTTTATTTTGATCTGTCAAATTACCACTATTTAACAGATTAGTTAGTCTCATTATTTGTCCTTTTAAGCTAGAGCGCTTACGGTTCAAAACCGTTAAACTTGGAATTTCTGTGGCCATGTTGGCCAGCGCTAACAAGAATCCAAATACTCGAGAAACGAAATTCAAAAACTTAAAAATCAGCTAGGGCTCGACGGACCATTGATTAATAGTATAGAAACCTAATTGTTGATTTTCTAATTTCAATTGAGATGCAAGGCAAGTAATGAAACTTAACAACATTTTATTATAACAACAACCACGCTACAGTTTCAATTTACTCGCAACTGACATAGGAAAAAATATAACATTCTAAAAAGGTTGCAAATGGTACCAGCGCCATCTATTTGTAGGAATGTCGTAACACCATTGTTATGCAACTTGTCCGGTGGCAGTACGGTGAAAGAAGTCAACAAGCAGGATAATGGAGAATGACACTTTATTTACTGAATAATTCCAGAAACTCGAAGCACAGGTATCATGAAAAGAACAGCACTTGCATAAATTAGTAACACAAGCAGACAGCAAATCACTAATGATAATAACAGTAATAGCACTCAGTGTCTAACAACTGACCAACTCGCAATGTGAACAGGACTCCAAAGAGATTCAAAGACCTTCACACACATTCCAAAGACATTCACTCTTTTTAGCATCTCTGGGGTTTATACCTTTTCCGACAGGATGTGACGTTACATAGAATCGTCTAGTACATTCTTTTTTTATCTCTGTTCCTAATACAGATATGACGAAAATTCATGTATTTTCGAGCACCTTCATTTTGTCTCCAAAATGGTTGCCAAGTCAGAGGGCATTGGCGACCTACCCCCTGATAGCTAGTAAGAACCTCTGTAAATGTCTCTTTCCAACCATAAGACCAACACTGTGGGAAAGTGGCATAACATGTTCGTAACAGTATCGTCTAAAAATTTTGATTTTCTCTGGAGAACCATAACATTTTAGACCCAAGTTTTTGTTTCCATGTTCACTAATTTACACTCTTTAGATGAACCTAATTTTATTTAAAATTAATGAGTAGAGCACCTGCTTATTGATATGCAATTGGTAGAAGTTTATGACTGGAATTTATACTATATTAATTCAACTTACGATTCGCTAATTCCTTAATTAGTGTAAAAAATTCCTTAAAATTATCAATCAAATCAAAAGTTCATATTCTTTTTATTGGTATTAAATCTTACCAAAAGAGACAAATATTAAATTTTTCTGTTGCTTTTATTTGGATGACGTAGTCATTTTATTCTAGTTTAGGATTTGATTTTTAAGTTCTTTTCTAGAAATACTGCATATAATTGTATTTTGTGTGAAAATTGTATAAACTTTATTTTTTATTGTTATTACATAATGTTTCTGTTTACTTTTGTAGAAAAAAGCGCCTTGATATTCCTGTTCATTTAGTTCCATCTTCTTGCATTAGCAATGTTTGCATGAATGCACTCATACAGTTACCACGTTTTTTGTGTCAAGAAGAGCAACTTGCATATCAAATGACAAACCAAGTGCCATTAGATTACTTAACCAGACTTCATAATAGCTCAGGTAAATATTCAAATTTTAAAATACTATGATTTGGGAAATTTTTAGTAATTATTGGTGTTATTCCTAACAAAACATTTTAAAAAGCAGACATGACACATTTCCACAGAAACGTGGATTTCAGCTTTTTCGGTATCAGATTTTGTCATTCTTGAGTTTCTTTTATATAATAATTCCACAATATTTTTAATATCTCAAGCACTTTTTTAGAATTTTATTCATTTTATTGTTCAATTAATCATACTTATTTTATTCCTCAGTGTTTATGTTTGGCACAATTCATGTAGAATTTATTATCTTCCTATCTCGGCCGAAGCCAATAAAATTTGTGGAGAAATTCGGTTCACGGCCTGAGCCGCCATAATTTGTAGAGATTAGTTGCAGGAAATAAAGTCCTGGCTGTAGCAACCAATTCTATAGGAAGGGGTGGGTGGTTAATCCCAAACTCGCCTACAGCTAAAAATACTTCATCTAAGGAACACTCTAGTGGAAAATGCACCAAAGATAAATGAGAAACAGTAGTTAAAACAAAATTATTTATTTATAAAATATAATATGAGAAAGATATTTACACAGACGACTATTTACATATTTGAGAAGAGAGATTTAGGGTTTAGACATTGTTAGTTAATATCAACTTACATTATGTTTAAAAGATTAGTAGCCACTGTCCATCACCACCGTTCTATCAGGGAAGAGCTTAGCTTGTTATGCTCGCTCGACCTTTCGCATGTCAGTTCTTAATTTCATAAAGCCATCTCCCCGGATTAATACATTACACTCAGATTTTAACGGAGAAACACCTGCGCATCACGTGATTAGCACAGAGAGAACATGTGATCGTTATCTTTTGATATATTTCCTCTGACACAACAATTATTCAAATGAGCTTATTCGGAAAGTGAAAAAATATTATTATAGGGATGAGATTCTTCTGCTTTTTCGCTGATTTCCGCTTTTTTTTTTGTTATTTTGGAAAAACTCCGTTTTTTATTCTCTCAAAATTCAGGTGGGTTTTTTTCCCCCTCCCCTCTCGCGTTTCCGATTTTTTTTGCCCCTGCAAAAATTTGCTTTTTCTTCCGAAAATTCCGCTTTTACACAAAGAAAAGAAACTTTCCTATCTTACGTTTTCGAAAGAAAATTCTGGGAAAATATGCTGAATAGTGCGGCTTAACTCCACCGGCTAGGAAACTAGCTGATTCATCTTCTACTGACGAATCAACATTATATCTGCAAGCTCTAAGGATGAACATTCCAACATTCATTGCCATTCAAAGTATTAAGTATAGTAAACTCTCGATTATCCGGCATTCAAGTATCCGGAAAGCTCAACTAACCGGAAAAATTAGAAAATGAGTTTTTCTAAAAAATTTACATCTGCATGCCAAAATTTAGCACGCGTGCGCTCTATTCCATTCAGGAGGACAATTTATTTCTGCAATGCAACGTTCGTTTAGCACGGAGGGGCGTAGAAAGAAAAAAACAATATACAGTACTGTGATTTACAGATTTGTTTTAGGGAGGAGGGGAGGTTCAAAAGCAAAAGTGAGAACCAAAAAATAATAAATAAAAGGTCTTCACCTTTTGTCGAAAAACAAGACCTACAAATGAAATCGACAACCAAAAAAAAGGCAAAGGGACAGAATTGGTATTAAAAAAAAAAGCTCATGGGAGGGTTACTCCAGATTGGTAAGTCTCTTTCTTATCCTTTATTTATTGACTCTCCAAATACCGGCAGATGTTCATTCCGATTACGAAATATCAAGTGCAGGAGAATTGGAGGCGCGAGTATTGCGCAACAACCCTTGCGATCTTCTAAAAGATACTTAATTTTGATATTCAATCTGGGATTTGTTTATGATCACTTAAAAGAGTTTTGTTATGCTTCCTGAGTAGAATATTTTTTAGTTTCATCGGCTATTTTTATATTTTTACAGTCTATATATTTACGGTAAAAATTCGGCTACAGATCGTACTTTTTTAAAAATTTTATCATCAATGTTAAATTAAAATCTTCATAATATGTTTTGTAAATACAATGTTATGGAAGATACAGAAGTATTCTTAAAAATTATATTTAATGCACATTCTTCAAAGGTATAAAACAAATTATTGTATGGAAAATTCTTTAAAAATATAGCTGCAATTTACCCCCCCCCCCCCATTTTCCCCGTCACAATCAACTATCCGGACTTTTCAGGTATCCGGAAATCGGAGTTTCCCGAGCATGCCAGTTAGTTAAGCTTTTACTGTACCACCTTTTTGCAGAAAACAAAACCTTTGTGGCATATTTTGCAAAAAAAAAAGATTTTTTTGCATGAACATGTTGAAAACTTAAGGGGTCATCTTGTAGGACATACCAAGATGAAGAAATAAAAAAACTGAACAAAAACAAATAAATAAACTACATAAAAAAAAGAAACTCCTGTCAAAAGAGGCAGCTAAAAAGTTGTGTGCAAATGCAGCAAAAACGCACAATAAGACATAAAATCTTCTCAAAATAAAACAGATGATTTACCTAGGCACTCTAGAGATAATGTAGTCCTGACAACTATGCCAGTAATTAAACAGACAGATACTAATGAAAACTGTGCAAAAACTTTAGCCTTTTTTGAAAATAAACTTGCAGAGGATGCAAACACATCCTTTATTGAAGAAAAATCTGTCAGAGGTAGGAGCCCTCCAAAACAAGGGCTGAAGCGTGTTAATGGAGATTTGTTACCAACAAAAGTCACACAATTAAAAAAACGGAAGAAAACCACTTCTTTAACAATTAAGGAAATGTTTCAAATAGCAATAATGCTAAATGAATGTGTCATTGTAACTGTATAATTTCTCAACCCATCTCACTTTATAAGGTGCAAAATCACTGTGTTGTTACTTTTGAAGAAATAAAACAATTCAGTATACGATACATTGTTATAATTTATAAAGAGCTAATAAACTTTACACAATTGCATGAAACAAAAGAAATTATTTGTCCTTATTTTTATTTATTTTTTGAGCTAACTTTTATCAAAAGGCTATTAAATATAATTCTTCTCAGACTTCTGTTGGGTGTATATTGCATCTCAATGATGTACAGGTGGTAAATATGTTTTAATGTCTAATTTTGTATTTGAAGATGCCCCTGATGATGCGTTAAACTTGTTTCTTAACTTTTAATGTGAATGATTTAATAATAATTTAATATTTTCATCATGTTGCATGTTTTGATGTTTTACTTCTTTCACGTATAAATTATGGTACAGATTTTTTGCTCGCCTAAGATTTCAGTCTTTTTGCTTTTTTGCCAATCTCTTCCCTGATTATTAGGAAGAATTAAACTTTCACTTTCTCAACTTTTTTTGTTCCAAGCCTGTGTCATGTCTGAGAAAAGAAATCATTACTGACAACTAAAAGGATAAAAATAATAACTGCCAGCCTGATTGAACATAATTCAATATCATTATGGTTTTTATCATTCTGTTATCTTGTGCACTCCACTACCTATTGTACTGAAAGCTTGTTTTTTTAATAATATTTTTTTCAGATTTGCAAAATTTGAAGTGGTGCAGTTCTTCACTGTACATGATGCTTCTATCTAAAATTGTTAAACTTTCAGTTTTTGCATGTTCTGATTAAAAATTTGAGTCGGGTACCAGTGCTTGATAACTGCTTTTCGTATTTTTTCTTCTTTTTTTTCCTTTTCAGTTTATATTAAGTCAATGGGCCAGATTGCTGAAGTAATATGTGGACCACTCTTAAAAATGCTTGAAGAAAGGATTATCAATAATGAAATTAAAAGGAAAAAGTTACAAGAGAGAAAAAAAGAGTTAATGGCCCGTCTTGAACAAATGCGTAAAGAAGTTGATAAGATGAAAACACAGGAAATGAATGCAAATGTACAACCATCTGCTGATAGCAGTGCAGCTACCTCAAAACCCACAGAAGAAAACAATGTGCCTCCAGTATGTCCTGTGGAGTCAAATCCATTGCCTCAAAATAAAAAGGATGTTCCCGAGTGTGCAGAGGCATCTTGTTGTGAAACTGTAGAAAAACAACCAAATGTAAATGAGCCTGATAAAATATCTGGCGACTCTAGTTCTGTAACAATGTATGAATCTGTCATTAGTGAATCTGATGGTAATGCCATACCAAAGGTGGATAAGTGTGGGGTTCCAAAAGAACCATTAAGTCGAGAAGAACTCCATTCCTCATCTGTTTCTCAGTCTCCTAATACTGAAGAAAATGTTTCTGTCAAAAACAGTAACATATCTGCAGAAAATTGAACTGTTGGAGAAATTATCATTGTTAAAATCTGTGCATCTTGTGCTATTATATAAAAACTGTTTTGTACTTAATCATATTTTTCATTATTATAAAAGCTATATCGCATTGATTGTTATGAATATCTTGCATTAAAAACACAATTCAACATTTTCTTGTAAAAACATCAATAAAGTGGTATTCTCAAACTTTGATGTCTGAAAATTTTGTTTACACCACAGCCTAAACCATTTTCAAACTTTAAGTCTAGATGTGAATATAATAGCATTTTGATCTGCCCCTAGTAAAACTTTACATTATAAATGTTAATTTAATTTTGATGTTGCAGGTTTAATTTTTTAAAATTCATCTGATCCTTTTTTTCCTAAATTACCCGATAGTTTTCTTTTAACACCGAAAGAATTGGGCAAGTTCTCTTTCTTTGTCTTTGTTTGCTATTTATAAATATCTTTTTTGTAAATTTTAGTTATAGGTATTTTAAAAATCTTTTTTAAGTTTGTATATAGCCACAATGAAAGATCTGCCATAGAAAATTTTCATTCAAAGTTTATAAATCCATCTTTTGAAAATTAATAATACTATCAAGTAAATATAAAGTCTAGTCAAACACTCATGAAATGCAGTGTTTAATGTGCGTAAAATTGCATTTCATAGTTTGTGAAACAGTTTGTTTTTAAGTTATCTATAAATAATGCAATGCATCTAATTTTGTTTTTGCGGGCTTTGTTCTCATGAAGTTGTTCCAATAAGGCAGTTGCTAGTAGCATTTTTTTCATTCTGTAATTTCACCAGTACAGGATGTCCGAAATGCATCTTCACACTTTAAAAAAATAAATATACACTTAGGGTTTTTTATGTTCCATAAAGAAAATATAAAAGGTTTTTTTGCAATATTTTATTCCACAATTTCAATGTGCGCACCATTAGTCGCACGCAACACATCGAGTCTATACGAGAGATTTGCAGAATCAGCAGTCTGGATAACCGCTATAATTCAACTTTTTTGTTCATCAGTGTCACGACTTGGTAAACAATGTTTTTCACGTATATCCATAAAAAGAAGTCTAAAGGTGTTATGTCTGGAGATCTAGGTGGTCATGGTATTGGACCTCCTCTTCCATTCCAACGGCTGGGGAATTTTTCATTTAAAACCTTTCGTACTTCCAACTCCAATGTGGCGGTGCCCCATCCTGGTGGAAAATGATATTGGGTTGCAGGTCCTCTATTTGAGGAAATGCAAAAATTTCAAGCATATCCAAGGTAACTGTCAGAGCTGACAGTTACTTCAGAAAAGAAAAGGCCAATCATGCGGTAAACCACACCATGTTTACTTTAGTGCTGTCTCTTGCTTACTCCAGTACGGCATGAGGATTTTCTAAATCCCTATATCAAGTATTGTGTCGGTTAACAATACATGAAGCGTGGCTTCATCTGAAAACATTACACGTTGTAGAAAATTTTCATCCTCCTCCATTTTTTGTAACATTACTTCTGCAAGTGTTCGATGTCAAGGCTTGTCATCAGGCTTTAACTCGTGCGACAATTGAAGTTTATGCGCATAAAGCCGTAATTTTTTATGCACAGTTGATCTCGGTATTTGTAAATACTAGGCTGTGCTGCGAATGGATTTATGAGGATTACGACGAAAAGTTTCTTGAATTCGTTTAACATCATCAAAGCTTCTGCTAGGGGCCAGATTTTGGTTCTGGCAATACGCTACCCTTTCATCATAAATCTTTCATGCCATTCATAAATTGTGGTTCTTGAAGGTGGACTTCGTTTTGTAGGTAGTCCGAAATTTATGCTGTACCTGCGTTCAGGGCCGGCCCGAGGGGGGTGTGACCGCACTAGGCCCCGTGCCGGATTTTACAAAATTCTTTCAATCAATTTTTTTTATCTTTTTTTAAAATTCTTTCAACCAACTTTTATGTAAAAAAAAAACATAAAATATTAATAATTTTTCTAAAAAGAAATCTATTGCAATTTTTTTTCTGGTTTTGAAAATTTTCATCAAAGATCTGTTAAAAGAGTAATTGGTGGATAAGAATCCAACAATTCCCTTTGCTACCTGGAGGTCCATGTGTTTCCAATTCCTGGGCAGAGCAAAAGGTAAAAAGTGATAACATTGCTCAGTCCTAAATTAGGTTCCATTGCTCCAGGCATCATATGGTCACTCCCTTTTTGATGTGGGGGCACCCCAAAGTGGATATCCACATGTGATAATATTCAATATATTTCTTGTTCCCGAGACTATTACTTTAGGGATATACAGGGGTAATTCTTGTGTGCGGATCCACATCTGTTCCCCTAATGGCCAGCAGATAGTCTTTCCCAGGGCAGCTTCAAGAAACACCTCTAGAGGAATGCTTTTTCTGCTTATCTAGTTCTGAATTAAACACATCTTTTCCCCTTGTATTCAGCAGGACTGCGAAGCGATGATGAAGCATATATCTCACAGAGGTTTCTCGCTTTTCTTTTCAAAAGTGTGGTTTTCTAGCATCTATGAATTCATCGTAGGTACTTGTTAAAAGGTAGTCTGTTACATCTATTCCTCAGAGTTTAATCAATAGTAGTGAATCTGAATATTGGATTGTGTGAAACACGACAGGTAACACAAGGAGTTTTCTCAGAAGCTTAATTTTCCATTGAACAATTCGGAGTATCAGCCATACAGCAAAATAAAATATTCTGCATTTGTTTCTGAAGACAAATTTCAAGTATGCTAATTTTTGTCTCTTTTTTTTTATAGTTATTTATTAAACAAACTTTACTTTTATATTTCCAAAAAGAAAATTTTAATATTCTAACAGGTTATCAATTTATAAAACAATGTAGTTCCCCTCTTTGTTTTTGTATTTCAACATTTTTGCTATTTGTTATTGTATACATTTCAGATAAAATGTTTTTTTTTTTATTATTAACAAATGAAAATTTGTGTTTTCTACTCTTTTACATTGGGCATTTTTCATTATAAAATGTTACTTATTTGAAACCTTTTATTGTTTTGGGAACTACATATCAAAGTTATTTGGATAAGTTTTAAAATATAAGAAGTATTTTGAAGATTGATTCAATTTAAATATCCTAAAATCGAAATTATCAGTAGGTTGTGTATAATTGTAAATAAGTGTGTGATCAGTCGATTATCTTTTTTCAATTTTATTATTTTTGTATATGAAGAAATAATGAGTTCAACTTTTAAGAATTCACTTGGTAATCCCATTCATACACTATAATATTTTATTTCAATACTGAATGCATGTACTGACATCGTAAATCGACAGAAAAATTGAAAGGGGGGTATTTTCTCTTTCAATTGACTGCAAAGTTAAAAGTTATTTTAAGTTTCTTCAGCTTCCATGTTTTGATGCTTTCCATGTTCGTTTTTTAATTGAAACTATTTTCGCATTTTATAATTTTAATTTTAGCACTGAAAGTTTTCAAACTGAACAATTTTTAATATATCCTCATAAAATCAGGAAGACAGGGCACATTTCTACAACATGAGTTTGCAAAAAATAATGGGAAGAATTTTATCTCTTATTTAAAAAGGAATGCTTGAATTAAGGGCCAGCCCTAGGGGGTTTCGAAAGGTGCCAGCACACAAGGCCTCACGCCGCTGTCACATTGTGCCATTTATTTAACGAAATCAAAACTTGGCGGCAAGTTTTACCTTCCAGGTCACAATATTGAAAATATTTACAATATTTATTCAAATTGTATCCAAATTTTACTTCTGTTGTAAAATTATATTGACCTTACCAATAACGCTCGCGTCTGCAGAAAAATCTTCCTCAAGATTAAAAATAATAAAAATTACTTGAGATCTAGCATTAGAGGCGAACATTTAATTTGCTTAGTAAGTTTATCTATCGAATCCGCATTAACCAAAAATCTAAATTATAATGGCATTATCAACGTATTTGCTATAAAACTTATAACAAAATGAAACAAAAATCACATATTGTAAACTTATTTTAGTGAGTTGAAAACCATATTTTATACATGAAGCAATTATTTTTGTTGTTTGATTTATTAACGATTTTTTGTGTGATTAAAAATATTAACTTTATAAAAATAATTTTATTATTTTCATGTATTTTTTTAGTCTTTACTTAACTAAGTTGTGAAATGTAATAAATAGCAAAAAGTAATAAATAATTTTGTTGGCCGAAATTTTCTCAAGGCCCGCGCAAGTCAACTTTGCACCGAGCCCCGCTTTTGTTCGGGCCGGCTCTGCCTGCGTTGCAGATTTAAATTGGATAAACCACGCTACAACTTGCGGTGAAGCCATTTTGACACAAGAATGTTGTAAACCATTGACGTAGCGTCATCTAGTTTACACTTCATTTAAAAAAAGTTCAATATTTTCTTTATGAAACATAAAAAACCATAAGTGCATATCATTGCTTGTTTATTTTTAATTATTTTTTAAGTGTAAAGATACATTTATGTTTATTCCCTTGTTGAATCCATTGCAATTACTGGAACTGCACTGTTTGGGGATAAAAGTATCAATTTTGAAAAAGCTAGAAGAAAAAAACAGAAGTTCACTAGCTTGATCTTTGATCCAACTTTTTAAGAGTTGGATATGTGAAGATGATGCTGGATTTGTTTCATTTGGGTATTCCCATGCTCAATAGGTGTAGAAGTCTGCAGAGCAAGGAAGCAAGTCAAGTTCCAGCCATGTGATCTGATTTTGTGAGTACAGGATTATGACATCCACCCTTTTAAGCTCATTTAGGAGCTTAGCTGTCAAATGAACAGAAAGGTTCTTTGGACTCACTCGAGGAATAAAGCTTATGTAAAAACGAAGTATGTGTTGAAAAGCGTGAAATAGAAGGCGCTTTGGCGTTAAGATAGTGCTGGATGTGCGGTTGCAATAAAACGATGATTTAAATTATATACATTTAATTTACATTATTTACATGACGAAAGCTTATGCGAACAACATCGCATCGCGCGGATACAATCTGGAATAATAACAATGTTGCCAGATACAAAAGATACATTTTACATTTCAATAATAAATGAGTGGCTTGACGCTAGCGCCGCCACACCATCCCCCTTCCTGGGGAAAAAAAAATGGATCTATAATTTTTTAAGACACAAAATCTCGATACTTAGCCGGGAAATGGATTCGCCGATCAGTACGTGTAAGTATAGGTGATTTTTCAGGCTCCTTTGTTGAAGGAGTGGGAGATGGTGTGTCGACTCCAGGAGGAGTCAAGTTTACTTTCAGAAGAGTTAACATTGTCCAACAAAAGATGAGCTGGTTTAAGTCTGTCAATTGTCACAGTCACTTTTTTGTTATTCTTGAGGATGCTGAAATTTTTATTTGTTCGTGACAGAACTTTAAAAGGTCCTGTATAAGGTTGCGACAAGGAAGGTTGAACAGCGTCCACACGCAGAAAGACATGGGAACACACACTGAGATCTCTGTATACAAAAGTAGGTTTTGCAGAATGATTAGATGTTGGAGTTGCTCGCAATTGCTGAATATGGGTTTTTAGTTTCTTTATGAAACCATTGTCTGCAGCATGTGGTTGCTGTTGGACGAAAAATTGACTTGGCAGGCAAAGATTTTCGCCATACACCATTTCAGCAGGGGAGCACTGGAGATCTTCTTTGAAGACGGTGCGAAGACCAAGCAAAACAGCAGGAAATGCCGACATCCAATGAACAAATGTGTGGCACATAATGGCTGCTTTCAAGGTTCGGTGCCATCTCTCAATTACGCCGTTTGCCTGAGGATGATAGGCGGCTGTGTGTGAGAGACGTATTCCGAAGGTTTTCGCCAGAGAGTGAAATACATCACTCGTAAATTGCGCACCTCTGTCTGTGGAGATCCGCTGAGGAACTCCGAATCGGGAAATCCAACCACTATACAAAGCTTGAGCCACTGTTTCCGTCCGGATGTCAGCAAGTGGCATAGCCTCAGGCCACCTGGAGAACCTGTCAATGGCTGTAAGGCAATAGGAGAATCCTTGTGATGATGGAAGAGGACCTATAAGATCAATGTTAATGTGAACGAATCGCTGGTTTGGCACTTTGAACTCCGCGAGCGGTGAGTGCACATGGCGAAAGATTTTCGATTTCTGACAAGCTACGCAAGATCTTGTAAAATTAACAATGTCTTGCTTCATCTTAGGCCAAACAAAACGGCTACATATGAGCCTAACTGTGGCACGCACACCAGGGTGAGCAAGATCATGTAGGTTACGAAACACTTGATATCTATGCGTTTTTGGAATGTAGGGACGGATGACCTGAGTGGAAATATCACAATATAGCATCACATCTGTAATTTGGAACTTGCAATTTTTGCAAAGTCAAGCTAGTAGGCTGCTTAAGTAAAAGATCAAGCTCCTCGTCGTCTTGTTGACTACGAGCAATATCTTCGTAAGCCAGAGGGTAACCAAAAGGTTATTCCGTCCAGCCGAAGCATGCGGTAAGTCCGATGACCGATCGAGCGAAAACTGCTCTAACTTGGGAACCGAGGGGACAAACAAAACCACCACCCGGGGTGACAACACACCCAACCAAAACCCGTCAACACTCACACAACCATCGCTTCCTTGCCCCCTCGTAGTGAGCGACCTGGCACAAAGCCCCGCAGACAACCCGGACACAAGACCCGTGCGCTGCAAGAGGCACAGCAGCCGGCGCCCCAAAATCACTGAAGCCTTTAAAATTAATGACTAAAAACGAAGAACACGTTCAAATAAAATAAAATGACATATACGTACTTGTTCTTTAGTTTCAAAGAAACAATAAAGGACAGAACCAAAGAACAAAGTTCTTAGAAACAATTACATAGATTAATCCATACCAAAAAAACATTCATCAATCTCAACATAAGCAACAAATTATAACATTTGAAATAAATAAGTATATAAACGCATCCACTTTTTCTGACTAATTTTCCAATTATTTAATTATACAAAATATGAAAACTTATCACTCATATAACTCATATTATAATGATGTAACATAATCCAAAAAAGAAACATCTCAAATAAAACACTCGTACGACAAATACAGAGCAGTTGACAGAAAAAAGTGAACGCCGATGTTTCCACCGATGTTCGTGGTATGGTTAGAACTAACTCCTTTTCTATATTTTTAGAAAAAGTTAATTCAATTAGTTGTTTTTAATATACAATTCTAAGACACAATCTCAATGAGTTAAAAATTATTTACATTTATTTAATTCACCTAATTTAATTGGACAAGATCCAAAAAGTTGGAGTTCTACCTAGCAACTAATTTTAAAATCAATCGAAGACAATCATAAGATTCTCCAACTACAATATATTGACATCAGTGATACTGGCACATATTAAAATAATACAACATAAACAAAAGACACCCTAAATATGACACTCATAAAGCAAATACAACTCAACTAGCAAAAGAAAAGGAACACCGATGTTCGTAATATGTACAGAACTAACTCCTATTTCCATTTTTTAGGAAGTAATCAATACAATTAGTCGTTTTAAATATATAATTATACAACACAATCTCAATAAAAAGAATATTAAAAAAATTTTAGCATTTAATTAAACCACTAATTTTAAATGAGAAAAATCCAAAAGTTGGAACTCTTCCCAGCGACAAGTCATAAACGTCAATCAAAAAACAATCAAAGATATCAATATAGTGGATACAGATTGTGTAATACAGTCCTATCAATGTATTAAAACTAGTCATTTCACAAAGACACATCTGAAAATATTAAAATAAGACCTAAGAAAAATTAGGTCCAAATTAAAAACAAAACAAGCAAAAAACGCAAAGAAACAAGAAATTTAGAGAATAGAAACGGACAGTTCAAGAAGGTCTTGAACAATTAGTCGAAGCCCTTTCTTTGCTGAAAAATGGGTAACCAATTCATAGATACCAAGTGAAGGAAAATTTTTCTCGAATATTATTGTATTTTGTACAACCGTAAACATAATGTGTTATTGTTCCGGTATCTCTGCCACAAAAACAATCCAAACAAAACCGATTCAAACAGTCTATGTTGGTGTTGTGGGACACAACCATGGGTGGTCAAGATCTGATTTATAAAAAAGTCACCGTAACATCTCTGTATTGATATTTGGCATCATGCCAAAGAGAAATCTTGAATTTTGGGAACCCTCCCACCTCTGCTGCCATTTGGTCAATGCTATTAATTTGAGTTGATGGTTGACCCATGATTTAGGTATTTTAACAATATGATCAATATTTTCCTTCCTAGTGGCATTCTTAGCAAGGACATCGGTCATCTCGATCCCTCTTATGCCTATGTGGGCCTTTACCCAGTAAAATTCGATAAACTTCTTATTTTTCAAAATATTCTTTATGTCTAAAATAACACTGGCATGAATTTGGGAAGACTCCAAAGATTGTAAAACTGACTGGGAATCCGTGAAAATTTTTATTCTCTCGGTGTCTTGAACTCTCAAGAATGCCAATTTAATCGCAAAGGCCTCCGCGAGAAACACAGAAGCCTCATCATTAAGGCGAACCTCTTCCTGCCAAAGAATATTTTCCTCCTCATCAAGACGGATCAAACCACTACCCATATTGCCACCGAGACCTGATCCATTTATTTTTTACATTTCTCACGGGACAACTTACTAATTTTCCATGAAAAGGGTGTAACATCCCAAGGTGGGAAAGCATAGGGATTAATTGTATCGATTTCCCTCACTGTATATTCCCTATTTTCAGTTGAGATTTTGGAATCCTTATAAAAGAAATTGAATCTAGAAGATTCCCTTTGTGCAATAATATCTATTGGTACACACCCTGCAAGAATTTGGAGTGATTCATTAGACGCTGTCGAATAGGCCTTTGTAATCTTTAGAAGGGCTATGCGTTGGATCTGAAGTAATTTTTTATCACAGCGAGCTGTGCCATCATACCAAATTTCACATCCATAGAGTATAATTTTTTCGATTACAACCTTATAAATTTTTTTTTTAAATTTGGGCCCCCCCCCCCCCCCAGTCGCTCTTGAAAGTCTGCCAAGCTTTCCCTGCAAATTAAGCACTTTAGATTTAATCTCAGTCAAATGAGGAAGCCAGATTAAACGAGAATCAAAGGAGACTTCCAAGTACTTTAGAGTATTACCAGATTTAATGGGTATCCCACCAATCCTCAAACCGAGGAATGTGAGTAATATCTTTCTTAATGGGAAAAACAATAAATTGAGATTTCAATGGATTTATAGAAATACCAAAATCTTTTGCCCATGTTTCAATAATCTTAATGGGAGTTTCCAGGCCCTGAGTAAACTTGTATGACGCTGACTCCCTTGATAATAGGAGAATATCGTCCGCAAACATAATATATTGTAAGTCCGGGAATTCATTCTTGATTACATCAAGTCTTCTAAGCAATCTATCAGCAATAACCAGCCACAAAACTGGTCCCAAGGAAGAGCCCTGTGGGACCCCTTTGGAATAATAAAAGTCAATCTTATTTTCTTTGTCAATAATTTTCCCATGGGAGAGAAAATCCCTTATAATATTAATCAAATAGGTAGAGACTCCATCAGTGGCGAATCCAGGGGAGGGGCTATCGGGCTGCAGCCCCCCCCCCCAGAGCTAAACCAAAATTCTCGATTTAATTAAAATCACTACAACTGTTTGATCTTAATTTTCATTTTAAAAAATAGTAATAAAATCGTGACAACATGGCTTTCTGACTTGACAGGCTCGAAAATTTTTCAACTTTTCTAGTCATTCCACTTGTACTTGTTAGCGTTGGCGCGATCGAAAACATTTTTTGGCCAGTTATTTCATTGTATTTTTTATTAAATTATCAAAAGTATTGTAGTGTTCTTTATTATTCTTATTGTCAGGAGAGGAAAGCCTGTAAAGTTAAAGTATTTTCGTTTATATAAGCCATGAGGTTTGAAATTCGTCAATACGATACAAAATTTTCATGACCTCAGCCCCCCCCCCCCCCCAGATCCGAATCCTGGATTCGCCACTGGACTCATCCTCAATCAAACAGTTAACAATATCAGGCCATTTACGAATTAAAAGCATTGGACATGTCCAAAGAAAGTGCCAATGGTATAAATTTAGAGGTTTGGCATTTTTAATACAAGTTAAAAATTTATCAAAGCCAATAATGTAATCTTCTGTTTCCTAAAGCCAAATTGACTTTGGTGTAATTTTCCACCTCTTTCGAGCTCATAAGACAATCGTTGGGTAATGATTTTATCAAGAATCTTCCCCACGTAGGAGACAAACATATCGGTCTATAGAAGTGGGGAGAGATAAATCCTCTCCTCCTTGGGGATAAGGGCAATCTTACTCCAACATTTGGAAAAATCCCTTTTAAAGACAATTTAAAAATTTGTAGAAACCACTCAGAATCAGATAATCATTTGTTTAATGACTCCATGCTTAAGAATCAGGCCCAGGGGCTTTATTGGGACTTATTTCATTCAAAAGCAATTTCAATTCCAAAAGTAATTTTCTGAAGCAGTATTATTACCAAAATTGGTACAAGTTTGAATACTATCCAGAATAGGAAAATGGTGAGAAAGAATAGCCTATGCTTTGACCAAAGGAAGTCAGAGGGTAAATGCAAATACTTTCGATGCGAGAAAGAGCATCGCTACCACGTTGTCCTTTCCACTAATATATTTAATATCCACAGTAAACTGAAAGCAAAAATTCAGATGATTTATTTGACGTAGGCAGTATTTGTCAATTTTTTGTGAAAAGCATGATGATTGGCTTGTGATCATTAAAATAGTAAATTTAGTTCCTTCTAGCAGATAGCGAAATATTTTATGGATGCAAAAATGCTAGTAATTCCCGGTCATATGCGCTGTACTTTTTTCTGCCGTGCTGAGCTTTCGGGAGAAAAAACCTAGATGGTTCCAGGAATCGCCTTCGCATTGCTGCATACACCACCAATAGCCTTTCGGACATCCGTCATTAAGTTGCTGCGTTAGAGTCAGGATGTCCGATGAGTTGCTTCATTAAGATCGTTAATACAATTTTGAAAAGCGGTCAGATTCGTCAGTCCAATTAGTGGAGTTTATCGCGTTTTCACATTTCCCCAACATTTTTTGTAAAGGTAATTGTTTTTAGGCGCTTGAGGTAAAACCGGGAAAAATTGATCTTGAACTATTTTTTTGGGTCAGGGGAAATTTGAAATGCCAGCTTTCTCGGTAATGGGTAATGCCATATTTATCTATCTTAAGGCCAAAGTGATAAATTTTCCAAGCAAAAACACATTTATTGTGATTTAAAATCAAACCAAATTTTCATAGTCGTCAAAAACTTGTTTCAAATTATCTAAATGTTCCTCAATGAGAAAAGAAGCAATTAAAGATCATCAGTATAAAACAATGACAAGTCAAGCTCTGAAGTACTTATCCATCAAGCGCTGCATTGTTTGAGCACATTCCATAAAAAAGTTATGAAATTAAATTAGAAATAAACCAAAGGGTTATTATAGCAGTCTTTTGCTTATCTTCTTCATGCATTGGTACTTGATGGTAAGCACGCTTGAGATCAGGGTTGTGAAAACAGTTTTGCCGTACAAATAGGGGTAAGAATCAATGGATATACCTAATAGGATATTTATCTGGAATGGTTTGCGTTTAGAGCTCTGTAGTCTCCGCATGGCCTCGAACCATCAGATTTCCTTACCATTACCAAGGGACTTGCCAAACAACTGGTAGAAGGACTCGATTCTTTATGGATTAAATTTTGAGAATTCCTGTTTGGCTGCTATTAGTTATCAGGGAGCTAAAACGCCATGCCTTAGCACCTACAGGAGGACCTTTTGTGATTACAGGTAACATCATGAGATTGAACTTTATAGACTCTCTCAACATCATCAAAAATATCATATTCCCAGGAATTAAATCGTTAAAATTTAAAGATAACTTTAAAGCAGTTATAGATGGGTATTATCGGTAGAAATTTTGCCAGTAGAAGTTAGAATTGGTTTGTTGAATCTTTAAGATTTAGATTTCAAATCAATAATTATTCCTAATGTGTGTTAAGAAATCAGCGCCTAAAATAGGTCTAGAAACATGGCATAATAAAGACCAAGGAAAAAATTCTTTATAAACCAATATTAGAGACGAGGTTTCGAGTTCCGTACGTAGTTTTATTTTTTGTGCGTTTGCTGCTCTCTTCAAATTACAAGATTTTGGTTGCAGTGTTCTGCGGATGAAGGAGGTACGACAGAAATATCACGCCTGTACCACTCGGAGTAAGAGACCAATGGTCTATCGTGAATTACTAGACAGTTATTATTCTGGCCTTTAACGTCGGCGCCATCAACGTCTGGCCCTGTATTTTTCCTGCTTGCTACAAGGTGGGACACCTTTTAGCATTTTCGCGAAACGGTGGTACCAGCATCTGATCCTTACGACTAGCAGACAGGCGCAGAATCTATGACTCATACTTCTGGATGTCGAAACTGCAGACATTCTATCAATTTTCGAGTGAGATTCACTTATTTGGGCTTGTAAATTTGAAATGCAGTCATTAGGAGTACTCGTTTCGGTACTTTCGTTTCACTGATTAGAGCTATTTCACTACCAGACGTTACGTCGCATTTTATCCGCCATGATAGATAATTTATAAGATCATCCACTAGTAGTAGTTAAGAGTGCTTGCATCTGTATTGGCAAGCCTGCAAGCCATAAAGATCAAGCAGTTCATCGCCAACGCGGTTTCCCGCAAATCTCATCTGACGTAAGAGCATAGACGGGCGTTTATCACCCAATTCTACATCTTGCAGATTTTTTTAGTCGACGCTCCTCAGAATCAAACATTACCAACGTTTTGTACATATCATTATTTGGAGAATAATGATATCACTAACCTGCAGAAAGAATTTCGGTTTCGACCAGAGCGACATTTGATACTTCATAGAATCCTGCAAATTCCACTGGTAAATTGAGATTCCTTGCGAAAACCATATTGCCGTTTCTCCAAAACAGGCACTTTCACGGATACGAGAAACTTCCGGAATGCAGAACCAGTCTTGCCGTCCGATGAATCACTGGGTTCATTCATTACTTACGCGTTCTCAGAAGATTAATATTCAACTCCGGGTCACCAATTTGGCATTAAAATAGAGTGCTGGATGTGCGGTTGCAATAAAACGATGATTTAAATTATATACATTTAATTTACACTATTTACATGACGAAAGCTTATGCGAACAACATCGCATCGCGGATACAAATCTGGAATAATAACAATGTTCCAGATACAAAGATACATTTACATTTCAATAATAAATGAGTGGAACTGACGCTAACGCCACAGCGCTGCTGTGCAGCCAGAAAGTAAAAGGTTTGTTTTACTTGTGGGAGGAAAAAATGCCCCTGGTGATAAAACCGATGGCCTCTGGACCCCCACTTTTTGGACTCAGTTTATTAAAGATTTTTAGTTAGACCATTGCGTCTGCATGGAAAGTTTTTCCGTGACGGACTTGATTATGCTGGTCCTTCTTACAAAGGATAGGGGGATAAACACTACTTACTTCTGTTCACGTGTTTGCCACTGCAGTCTACATTTCCCAGATAACAAGGACTTGTCTAAAGGTTTTGGAAAGTCGTCAACAAGGGTAAATGGTTGTTACAAGGTTTTCCATGACAAGGGTTATGCTTTCGGCAGGTGGCGGAAAGTTCGCTAGTCAACAAGAAAAAGGTTTTCTGTAAGATTTCCCCAAGCTTTTTTTTATTACAAGCTTGTTTTCAGGCTTCCTCAAGCTTGTTTTAGGCCTTTCAAAAGGTTATTAGACCCCTCCCTTCGGCCACGGACAAAATAAAACCCCTTTCCCCCTCCTAAGCTTTCCTCCTACAGAGGGTCAATCCCCTTTTTTCACTCCCTCTTCAGGACCTGCTCTACAAACCAAATTCCTCCAGGCAGGGGATCGAACCCGCGTTCCTCATATTGGAAGGCAAACGCAATAACCACTATACCGGACAGAGCTGCACACAGGGGACAGGTGGTTCATAAAAGCTCTCCTACATCAATTTTGAGGGAATGGTTTCCGAAACGGTTTGCGCGGAAATGCTTTCATGGACTTATCATTTCAAACCTTGTCGTGGAGTAGTTCATAAAAGCTTTCTATGTAAAACTTGCGGCAATGGTTTGAAACGGTTTGCGAGAAATGCTTTCGTGGACAGCCTTAGAGCCTTTCCAAACCTTCTTTGCTGTTTGGATTAGAACTTGTTCCTTCGATGACCGGTAGAACAATTTTAGCTTGCGTTCTCGAATTTATTTCTTGTCGTGGACTTTACTCTACTATATACTCAGAATAACGCAAAACATTCAAGTGTGCGGACGTTGAATTAGAAAACTCTGAAAATATATCGACATCCATCTGTCAAAATTTGATTTCCTCCCATGTGGTATAAAGAGTGGAAGTATATTGTTGAAGAGGCATGGTGGAGAGGGTTCTGGGAGAGACATTTAGGACATTAAAACATGAGAAGAAAATTGTAGGCCATTCTAGTCTCTCCTTGATAGCTAGAAACCCTTTTATTAGAATAGGGGCATAATAAATTCAAGACCCACAACTATATATCCTTGAGCTTTGCACTTATACACCTGCACACTTTAGTTGGCAGCGTTTGCTTCTCTACAGTCACAAGAGTGTCCAGAGAAAAATAGTGGAATCTAGGAATTCTTTAATTAAGAGGTATAAATATCAGCAAATTTTTTGAACCACTTTTGGTATCGTTGGAGCATTACTTGCTTTCTCTAAGATCTACTAGATATATGTCTACCTGCAAATGTGTCTGGTCAATTTAAAGTTGATGATGTGTGACCCTTACGCAATCGTTGTCCCAGGAATATGTGGACAATGGGCAAGATTATGAAACTCATCCCGGGAGAGATGGTAAGATCCGTTCCTGTCTGATTAAAACTGCAAACGTAACTTAAGGAGAGGTACATTATTGTATAACGAAGTTAATAATGAATAACTTTTAATATTTGCGATAGTTTACAAGTTCCTCTTGAGTACCTATTTATCGGTTATTCATTGCCTCTTTTATTTGTGGATTTTAATGTGCGATTTTTTTGAAGTTGTCTATTTACATGCTTTTGGATTTTTGTATATAATTTTGCATTTTATATTAAGTAATTGAATTCATGTGTTTCATTTTAGTTTATTTTAACTTTGAGTGAAATTAACATTTTAATGTTATTTAAACGCTCTTTAACGAGTGTTTAATGTTTTTGTGCTTCATTTGGTAATACTGATTGTTGTAACAGGTAGTGTAAGTGTATAATTTTGAATAATATTGTGTATTTTATTTGTGTGAACTCAAGAGTTCACAGGTGGGGAGTGTTGAAAAGCGTGAAATAGAAGGCGCTACTGTGCAGCCCAAGAAAGTAAAAAGGAGTTTGTTTTACGTGCAAGAGGGGAAAAATGTCTCTGGTGATAAAAACCAGATGGCCTCTGAACCCCCACTCGTGGACTCGGGG
This sequence comes from Araneus ventricosus, assembly GCA_013235015.1. Lineage (NCBI taxonomy): Eukaryota > Metazoa > Arthropoda > Arachnida > Araneae > Araneidae > Araneus > Araneus ventricosus. The sequence continues at coordinate 214,581 of BGPR01000452.1, forward strand.
GTGTTAAAGTTTTTAGTTAGACCACGTTCTGCATGGAAGGGAGTCGCCAGCCCTAATAATACTGGTAAATTAAGCTGTTGTTATTGTTGTTTATTAAAGTTATTGTTACCAAAATTTGCGTAATAATTGAAGAAATAAGTACACCACTGAACCACCATTGAACAATACACAACAGTATGGAACAGCATTTAAATTTATTTTTAGAAGAATGCTTTGTATTTAATTTCCATGAAGCTTTTTAAAAAATTACAAATCAAGCAACCATTGTTCCTGGAATGGTTGCTTGATTAGTAATTTTTTTAAAAGCTTCATGGAAATTAATTGTTCCTGGAATCATTCCATGGTTAACGTTTGAGAAAATGTAATTTCCATAAGGTAATATTGCCAGCAAAATATGTATATACTTTTCAATGTAATGTTCTCCTTTTCACCATTTGTATAATTTTCTGTGCTTCTAGGAAATTCATAATCGTCAGACAAAAAAGAAGTACACTGAATCACAATACAGTTTTTAAAAATTTCTACTGTTTTATAATCTTTTGACCAATCATACCAATTCAATTTTTCATACCAATCAAATTGTGCTTTTCCTTGGATATATTCCAGATTTTATTTCAGTCCTGTTTCGTGGATCAACTGGAATTTTTATAATATTGCAGAAGTTCCATCTGTTGAAGGAAGATGTACAAGGTTAATTTCAAGTACAATTATTGTACCTGCTTTAAAATATGGTATAGCCTTAAAAAAACATATTTCCATTCTAGGGATGATATTTTTAAAGTAAAGTGATTAATTATTTTATTATCTATCATGCGCTTTTTTTATTGGCAAATATTCAGTTAATTGAAAATTGAACCAATTCTTTTAAATGTTTGTCCACCAGGTATTAACATTTTTTCACCAAAAATAATTTTAGTTTAAAGAAAAACTTAAATGTACAAGTGACAGTGTCCTTGAAGAGGCTAAATTCCAGAAGAGGTAAAAAAATAACTTGGTGAACGATTTACTCTGCATTTTTTCTTTACTTAACTGGCAAATTTTCCTTTTGTTGAAACTAACTTTTTAAAATATTTTAGCGAGTTGTTTTTGTTCAACCCCTTTCTTCAAAAGGTCTTCCTTCACAAATCTGTTCAGCTGCTGAGATAAAGATTCGTGACACAAAAAGTTCACACAGTTCTTTCCTACTAACAATTGAAATATTGATTAATAGTTGATAATTAAACTATATTTAAATAGAGCTTTGTTTCATTGTGATCTGGAATATGAATATCCCAGATTTTAGTAGTTAATTTGTTTAAGTATCAAGTGAACATTCCAAATATTGACAAATTACAAGTACCTTTTAACTCGTCCTTTTTGATTGAGAAGTACACCCATTTGTACATCTTTTCCCCTTATTGTTGTTGAAAAGAGATGCAACTAGCCTAGCAGCTTTTACATTTACACTGAAAGGAAAAGGAAATAGCTTCAAAAGTGTGACTTCATGCATTTGTCATGGAAGTAATGGCAGCTCATCTATTGGGAGCTTCAGCAACCCTCAAATACCTATATTTTCTTTTTTAATTAAAATATACTTTTCCATATGAAGAATTCAATAATCTCATATGAATATAGGTCAGTAATTTGAGAGTGAAAACCCCAATATGATTCCTTCGAATCCCAGCACTACTGGAAAATATTTAAAAAGGGACAACTCTCATGTACCTATTGGTGGTAGAGTGTGCGTGTCAAAAATGACGTATTTTTAACCTTTCCATGCAGGAGCAAAGCAGCTCTGTGCCATTCTGCCAGAAGATTTTCTCTCTTGTTCAACCGTGGCCAAACTATTTTACTTTGCACTTTTAAAAAATGTGGCTTAATACATATAATTTAATTTTGACTCTATTGCTTTTGATTGAGTTAAAGATAAATCATGATTCTTGGAGAACATTTTTAGATTTACACTCGAATGTTAATGGGAGGGGGAGGCACTATAATGTGCTGCAGAACGTTTTTGTTGGCATTCACCTAAAGATAATTTTCTTTTAAACTACTTGAATTAAAATACAACCAATGCTGCTCCTTTACTTCTGCTAAAATTTTAAAATGTTACTTTCTAGTCAGAATTTTAAGAAAAGTAAAAGGTACATAATTTGATGTATGTATTTAAACTCTCAAGAAACCTTTCACAGCACTTCTCGATTTTAAGCTTATGAGCCACCATTGCCTGGAAGCCAAAATCTATAATTATCCAATAGCCAATCATTGGTATGCATAAAATTTAAATTATATTTCAAACTATATTATCTATACCATCACTACTGGGTATTAGAACATGCGGATATGAAAGAATGGTAAAACAAGAAAAGGGGGCGGGCTATTATTTTGAGGTCATTTGTTCCAATTTTAAGAGAAGGAAAGAATTCTAAAGCTAAAACAATCTTGGCAAACTGAAGGGATGCATAAAATATCATGCAAGCGTTTTGAGTAATAATTTTATTATATAGTTTTCAGAGTAACACTGGCTAGACTATGGATTGGTTTCACATATTTTATTCCTTAAACTAGCTACATTGTGAGCCAATCACAATTTGTCTTATTTTGTGATGTTTGGTAGGTGAACAGAGTTCTCAAACTCAATGGTAGTTAACCTCTGACTATTGATAGAAGAAAGTGACATTACAAATGTAGTTACTAAATAAATCCAGAAGAGTCATATAATTTTTAACATAAAATTATAATTAATTTAATTTACTAGTATGAGTGAAAAAAACATTTAAGCAAGCAAGACAATAAATCAGTGATGAGAGAAATTTTTTGTCTCGTGTTTAGAATAGCTTATCAGTTTGAAATATTATATAAATGTTCTTTTCAGTTTGGTTTGCTCAACCAATTTTCTATGATATTAGGCTATGTTACAAAGCTATAAAGTTGCTTCCCTGAGATGCTAATCTTGGCGATTTGGTAACAAAAAGAATTTTCTAGAAAGACCTCGAATTGTCAACCTATTTCTACTGGCTTCATGAACTTTCTGGAGATTATATCACTTCCTACGCAATGAAGTCACTTCTTGTTGAAAAAGTATAAAAGCAAGCTCTCAAGCCAAGAAGAGTTAGCTGGATTTTGATCAGCAAGCAAACTGGTGAGCTAACAAGAAGCCTTCGAGCGCTGTGTTGAGATTTAATGGTAATCTGTTGTGAATTTTTACAAGCGCTGTTTTAATACTTGTGCTCTGTTTCTTTGCTTAGAATATTTGTAAAATAAAGAGCTTTATTTTTAAAAAATCCTGCTTATTGGACTACATTCACGTACATCCACAAGACGATTTTGTCACATTTGGTGTCAGAAGTGGGATATTTTGATTTTCCAGTGAATGCCAGAGACCGGACTTTTGACCAAATATATGGATAAACAATTTGAAAAGCAGCTTGCCATGATAGCAGAGATAAAGGCTGGACAGGCAGAGATGCAATCCGGACAAGAGCGAATGGAGAAAGTACAAGAAGAAATGAAAGGAATGATTGACGAAGTAAAGAGCGAAGTTAAAGGGAAGATTGAGGAAATGGAGCACAAAGTTCAAGGGAAGATCGCCGACATTGAGAGGAGGCTCAGTGAACTTGAGGATACACCATTCAGTTTCCAGGCAAGTCCAGAATTCATGCTTCCCAGACCGACAATAAAATCCTTGACATTTGACGGATAAACATCATGGACAGTCTTTTAAGACTCAGTTTGACGTTGTAAGCTCTCTACAAATGGATGGACGGATTTTGTGAAAGCCAGTCAACTTGTGGCATCGCTCCGAGGATCAGAGGCGGAGGTTCTTCAAGGAATTCCAGCTTATAAGTTGGCAGATTTAACTTAGAAAGCTTTGGAATCTAGATTTGGAGACAGCCACCTGACGCAATTTTATAGAACTCAACTGAAAACAAGAAGCCAGAAGCCAGGAGAAAGCCTTCAAGTATTGGTTGCCGATGTGGAACGACTCATGAGCCTGGCCTACTCTGAGTGCCCTCTGGATGTTCGGGAAAGTTTAGCAGCCCAGTACTTCGTCGACGCCATCAGAGACGAAGACACGCAACATTCAACCAGATTGATGGATGCAAAAGATCTGAAATCATCTCTGGCTTATAGTATGAAATATGAGGCTGCGAGAACTGTTTCCAAGACATCCAGACACGTCAGATCAATCGAGACGGAGGACCGTACGAGTAGAGAAAGATATGACAAATTTGAATTCTTCTTCAACAGGCTGGAAAAATTATTAAACAGTAGTGTTGCTGGAAAGAAGAACACTCCTCGCCGAAACTCGAACGTGACTTTCTGGAAGTGTAACAAGAAGGGGCACGTGCAGAGGGAGTGCCAGGCGATTACTTCCAACCAGGGAAACTAACATACAGCTGTCTTGCGGGGCGAAGGCAGCCTTTTCAGAATAAAACCCCTGAAGGACTGAAAGTTTCCTCACTTTGCGGAAAGAAAAATGGACTCTACGTAGAAGGATCTATTTGTGGTATCCAGTGTTTGATGTTGGTGGATACAGGTGCAAACGTCACTCTTTTAAGAACACACTTGGAACAAAAATTGAAGGTAGAGCTTATATACGCGGCTCCTAACATTTCTTTAAAGATCGCTACTGGTGAAGAAAAAAAACAGAAATATGAGGCAAACTGGATGCATCCATTGAATGCGGGTCAAGAAAATTTTATCACAGAATCTACGTAGCTGACATCACCGATCCCTGTATTCTCCGCCTGGATTTCCTTCAAAAATTTAACTTTACAGTAGACCTGGAGAAGAACGAGATACAGACAGGAGGAGAGGAAATTCCTCTGTTTTCAGCCAGTGTACAGCATTCAAAGTCGTGCTCCGTATTTGCCAAAAAGAGAACTATAATACCAGCAAGATCAGAATGTCTTATCCAGGGAGTTCCCGAAGTTCCAGGACAGTTGAGATATGCCGTAACGGACTTTAATAGCCAAGTCTCACAGAAAGGTGTTCTTGTAGCGGCCACACTTGTTGATTTGGAAAGGGAAGCCATACCCATTAGAGTTCTGAATTTGAACAATAAACCCAAGATTCTGGACAAAGGAACTGTTATTGCGACCTGTGAACCAGTGGTGGATATCGTCGTTCGTCCTCAAGAATTTTCTGGAGCACATCATCTACCGTCAACCTTGGATAATCTTGAAATACTTAATGAAGAACAACGAACAGCAGTAAGGAAGTTACTTAAAGAATTTCAGAACTTATTTTAGACCTGTGACGCTGCTGTAGGCAGCTGCAATATGACACAACATAGAATTAATACAGATGACCATCCACCAATCAAGCAATACCCAAGACGTTTGCCTCTTGCAAGGAAAGAGGAAGCAGATAATCTAGTTAAAGAAATGGTTCATAACGGGATAATTGAGGAATCATCAGGTCCTTGGACTTCGCCTATTGTGCTTGTTAAAAAGAAAGATGGATCAACACGATTCTGTGTTGACTATAGGAAACTGAACGAAATTACAAAAAAGGACAGTTATCCCCTACCACGAATAGACGACACCCTGGATGCTTTGAATGGAAGTCAATGGTTTACGACACTGGATTTGAAAAGTGGATACTGGCAAGTTGAGATCCGACCTGAAGATAGAGAAAAGACAGCCTTCACCACCGGACAAGGACTTTGGCAATTTAAGATAATGCCTTTCGGACTTCGTAACGAGACAGTACTACGTGGACTATCGTCTGAAGCCTGCTTAGTGTATCTAGATGACATTATAATAGTCGGACGAACTTTTGAAGAGCATCTAAATAACCTTCGTAAAGTATTCCAGAGACTACAAAAAGCCAACCTTAAGTTAAGCCCTAAGAAATGCAGGTTCTTTCAAAATTAGGTTGCTTACCTCGGACACATTATTTCAGCAGGAGTTAAAACCGATCCAGAAAAAATTAAGGCAGTTGATTGGCAGACACAGTACATGACCTCCGAAGTTTCTTTAGACTGTGCACCTATTGTCGTCGTTTTGTGAAAAATTTGTCCACATTAGCAAGACCTCTACATAAATTAACTGAAGCTAAATCAAACTTTAGTTGGACAGATGAATGTGATAAATCTTTCAATAGTCTAAAGCAGGCTTTGACATCTTCTCCTATTTTGACCTAACCCCAGATTGACAAAGATTTCATTTTGGATACGGATGCTGGTAATGAAGGAATAGGAGCCGTGCTGTCCCAGAACATTGGAAACGAGGAACGTGTCATCGCTTACTTCAGCAAGAGCTTGGGTAAACCAGAAAGGAATTATTGTATCACACGTAAAGAATTACTGGCCATTGTTAAATCTATAGAGCATTTCCATCACTACCTCTATGGACAGAAATTTCTTCTGCGGACTGATCATGCTTCCTTAAGATGGCTTTTGAATTTTAAGGAACCTGAAGGCCAGATAGTTCGCTGGATCAAAGAGCATTGCAAAGGGACTTCTCACGGAAATGCAGATGACCTCTCTCGAAGACCCTGTGAAGAAAGCTGCAAACATTGCGGTAATGCCGAGAAAAAGTTCGGAATAGAGACAGATACTATTGTAAAAGTTTTAACGACATCTGTAGATCCCTGGTCTTCATGTGAGATCCAAAAGGCGCAGCTAGAAGATCCTGCTATTAAGCCAATTCTCAAGAAGAAACTAAATTCGGCGGATCGACCATCTTGGCAAGAAATCGCTCCAGAGTCCTGCAAGAAAACGATACTGGACTCATTGGGACTCCTTACATCTTAAGAACGGTGTTCTATACCGTAGGTGGGAGAGTGATGATGGAAGCTCGTGTCGATGGCAACTAATTCTCCCAAAGAGTAGAATTCCAGACGTTCTGCGAGAGACTCAAATGGAGGGCATTTTGGAGTCATGAAAACTTCACGCAAAACACGAGAGCAATTTTATTGGGATCGACTTCGTGCCGACGATGGAAAATGGTGTAGAGAATGGAGCCCGAAAAGGACCTAAAACAAGGACTAAAGGTCGCCTGCAGCGGTATAATGTGGACGCATCATTCGAAAGAATGGCTTTGGATATCCTAGAACTTTTTCCAATAACAACAAAAGGCAATCCATATGTTCTAGTATTAATGGACTATTTTACCAAGTGGCCTGAAGCAATTCCCATTCCAGATCAAGAAGCCTCGACTGCAGCTGAAGAACTCGTACGAAGCTGGATTCCATGTTATGGCGTGCCTATGATATTGCATTCGGATCAAGGTACAAATTTTAATTCTCCCCTCTTTACTGAGCTTTGCAAGATTCTGGGAATTCTGAAAACCCGAACGACCGCGTTACATCCCGAGTCCGATGGCATAGTCCAGAGATTTAATCGAACGATTTTAAATCATCTGTCTTTATTTGTTTCGAGGAACCAGACAGACTGAGATACACATTTGCCACTCTTTCTCTTGGCCTATAGGAGCGCGGAACATGAGGTTACCAGATTGACTCCAGCGGAAATGCTTTTTGGTCGAAGGCTACTATTGCCCTGCGATATTTTCTTTGGACGACCGATTGAAACACCTTCCTCGTCGAATGAATACATGAAAAATTTGGAGGCAAGTTTGGAAAGCGTACATGAGTTTGCCAGAGACAGAATTAAACTGACCAGCGAACGAATGAAAACTCGTTACGACTCCAGTGCAACAGACCACCATTTTAAGGAGGGAGATCTAGTCTGGATGTATAACCCGAAGCGACGGAGAGGCCCGAGTCTCAAGTTACAACAGAACTGGGAAGGACCGTATACTGTTGTCAAGAAATTGAACGATGTTGTCTATAGAGTACAAAGGTCGCCCAACGAGAAGCCAAAAGTCATCCATATAAATCGGCTAGCTCCATACAGGGCCACTGATTATAGTTCTATGTAATGAGACTGCAGGGACCAGGGGTGGCGCCGGAGAGGGGACCGAGTCGGGGATATTGTGCCCCCCTGTCAGGGAAAAGTTTTGTACGGGGTATTCAACTGTAGTTGATAAATAAGAATCTGGCGAAAATTTGAGACCAATTTCATTACACTCGTGCCCCCTGTCGGCAGCGGCATAGCAAGGTCTGGTGGCACTCGGTTCGGAGTTTAATCTTGTCATCCCCTTGTCCACCAAAATATAAAATGAAATTGATTGAGAAAGCAATTTTTTTATTCAATTGGTTAAGTAAATAGGACATAATGTTAATTATTTTGTAAACAATTTTATGAATAAAAAAAGAAAAATGCCTTTTTATTAATAAGACAGTTTAATGTACAATGTAACAAATCTTTTTTCGTAGAGATCGTGCCTAGTGCATAACTTTATTATTATTATAATATAATGAAAACACACTTGTTTACAAGTATAATTCTCTAGGCTCTAATCCAATAAACTGTACTTTAACGTGATACTTAGAAACTCTTCTTTCTTTTTGTTCCATAAATTTTGAAATTGCATGATCAAAATTGATACCTTCAGCTACACTATTTTCAATTGACAAAATGGCTAATCTAGAGAGTTGTGCTTGGTTCATAGTGGATCTGAGATAATTCTTAATTAGCTTGAGTTTCGAAAAACTCCTCTCACGTGTTGCAACAGAATCTCATAAAGTTAAGAGAAATCTTAATGCTAAAATGAGATTGGGAACAGAGACGAAAAGTTCATATGCAACCACAAACTCTAAGAATTTTAAGGAAGTCCAACCAAGACACTTTTCTTTTGGAACTTTGGCGGCTTTTAGAAATCTTCTGAGGCGTAGAATTTCTGTAAGGATACCATCTGCAGGAAGCTCATTGTAATTTTCAACCAAACTTTGTACCAACTTGGGAAGTTCAGTTTCCGAGTTGTTGTTGAGTTATACGACTCAAACTGATCTGATATACATTCCATGCCAACGTGTATCAATTTCTTGTTGAAACCTGTCAATGCACTCTAACACTGACCTTTTCAGTTTTTGGTCCAAGGCAGTGTCTTTTGCAAATTGCAGTGCTTCCTCAACAAAGTCATTTCTTTTGTCTTTGTTGAGGAAGAACCATCTCCTCAACAAAGACAATTTTTTGAGCTCACGACTGATTTCTTCTCATAAATGTTCTATGGGGATTAAATCAGGAGACTGGGGTGGACTAACTTTTTTTACTCACTGTATATAAGGGCCTTAAAATAGTAGGACGGGGAGGGAGATATCCGTTCGTTCGTACGCTTGTTTACTTTATGGTCGGTTCTAGAACGGATAATACCCACCCCACTGTCTAGAACGTTTCGCGCCAACGATATTGATATTCGGGTTAAAAATATCTTGTTGCACAGAACGATTTGAAGCGATGATATTTGTGGCAACGATGAGACAATGAGTCACAGGATCGGTTGTTTGTTTACTTGAGAAACGGCACAGTTCAAAAGGAACGAGACAGAACACCCCCTCCCCTCATGCACCACACAATAATACTAAATAATTACAGCATCACATCGTTCACCCGCAGTTTGCGATTGTTTAAGCCCATGTAAATTATTTGACATGTTATTTTATGTAACAAAAATGCGCATTAATACAAAACCGGCAATTTTTTTGTCACCTCCTCAGAGCTGGTACCCGTTGCTTGCCGCACCCACCTTCCTACGCCACTGCCTGTCGGACAAATCGCCCCCTCTCGTCGGGAAAACTCTAACGCCATTTCTGGCCGGGACGTGTAATTTTTGAAGAGGGGAGAAATGTTACAAAGCTATAAAGTTGTTTCCCTGAGATGCTACTCTTGGCGAAAAAGAATTTTCTAGAAAGACCTCGAATTGTCAACCTATTCCTACTGGCTTCATGAACTTTCTGGAGATTACGTCTCTTCCTGTTGAAAAAGTATAAAAGCAAGCTCTCAAGTCAAGAAGAGCTAGTTGGATTTTGATCAGCAAGCAAGCTGGTGAGCTAATAAGAAGCCTTTGAGCGCTGTGTTGAGATTTAATGGTAATCTCTGTTGTGAATTTTTACAAGTGCTGTTTTAACACTTGTGCTACGTTTCTTTGCTTAGAATATTTGTAAAATAAAGAGCTTTATTTTTTTTAAATCCTGCTTCTTGCACTGCATTCACGTACACCCACAAGAAGATTTTGTCACAATATTTTGGTAAACTCCTATTTGTTACAGGTATAAATTTTTCTTAGGTTAGGAGGGTTTCTTTGAAATTAAAATAGGATAATGTGTCACAAAAATTATTAATCTATCTATATTATATAAATATGCTCCAAATTAAAGAGATAAGGGAAATTTGAAAAAAAAATTGCCAAAATCAGTTGAAATATTTCTGAAAACTTTCTATCCGTTTGGTATTAGGATGAGTTCAGTCACATACTAAACAACATAAAAGAATTTAAAAGGTTGTGTTTTCTTTATATCTATAACCTATTTGATTTTAAATACAGGAAAATATGTGTTCTGCATTAAATTTACTCACTAAATAGTCATTTATAAAAAATCATAACCGATTTGCCATTTCACTTTTTGCAAATACAGATGATTTTTAAGGAGATAATATTTCCTCAAGAAATTTTATGACTGAAAATATTTGCTACTAAATACAACCACACATTGAATACATACAACAAAATTTATTTTACTATATATAATAGAATACAAATTTGAAATGTTTTTGAAAACCTCAAATGTAAATGAAAAATATTTTTTATCGTGATAAGAATACTATGTCTCTGGTATTACAGGGAAGCTCAGTTTACATTGAGGTAAATTCTTCTGCAGAGCATGCAAACAGTGTTCTCTGTCTGTAACCTCAGGAAGATCATACAGATATAAAAATTTCAAGTTCCTGCAAACAAATATATACACATAGTAAAAAATCAATGGATCACATACACAGACATGATAAAAATGAAATACAATAGTTCCCCACATTTAAGTTCCATCTACAGTAGAGTCTCGATAATTCGAGGTGGACGGGACCGGGCCTACATCGTATCGAAATCATAAAATTTAATAAATGGAAGTAAAACAATTTTTAAATTTCAGCGTAGTATATTTAAATGAAAAATGTACTTAAATATTGCTGCTGATAGCAACAGGTTAATTATATCTTAAAATAATTCCCCAACCAACGTAATTTTTAAATTCTATATTGTCCATATTTTAAATGTCCAACAAAATTTTACTTAGAAATATGCATGTTTTACCCGTAAATATGACTTAATAATGTTATGGTTAGAATTTTTTAATTTCAGAAATACACTGGCATACAAAAGTTAAGGAACATTTCGTAAAATGCGAAAAATTTGCAATTAATACGAAAACTATGTTTCGAAATCAGTTCTGGAGAATCGTATGACATTCAATAGAGTATCATATACATATTACAGTGAAGATTCGGTCACGAGAGCAAGATTCGGTCACGAGGGCAATTAGGGGGACAGAAAGGGATGAAGGCGAAAATGGAGTTTCACCCATCCTGTTTCACAGAAAGCTGATAACGAGATGTAACTTTTATCAATGGTTATGGTTTAATGTGCATAATATTTACATGCATTTTCGTAAGCATAGCACAAATATTCGGGAAGATATAAATGTTTCTTTAAAAAATCCCAGATCTTTTCGCATATGTTTTGCTTATAACATGTAGAGTCTTCATTCAAATTATTCGAAATTTGTAGAACACTTGACTATGTTACAGAAGTATTGTATTAAACTTGGAAGTAAATACGTTGAATATTACAGGAAATATGAGCGTTTGTACTAAATAATTTTCTACTGCGAATGTGTCAGACGCAGCGGAATTTTTCTTTCCTAACTTCAAAGCCAGATATATAGAGCAAGTTTTTAAAAAATCCCAGTTGAATCCCATTAAAATTCAGAAAGCTGTCAGCATTCAGTGAGGTGAATTTCAATTTCTATTTAAGAGAAGCTAAATGATGAGGATTCTTGTACAAACTGATATTTTTTAAATTTGAATCTTCGAACAGTAACATTGAATTTTAGTAAAATTGAATATCCTGAATACCATGGACACTTATAAATTAAGAAAGTGATTATTTGCAGGTACTGTACCTGCGGATAAAACGTTATTTTCAGGTACCATACCTACGAATAATTCGTTATTTGCAGGTACTGTACCTGCGGATAAAACATTATTTGCAGGTACTGTTAAATTAAAAATCATTCTGTAGGACTTTTTTAGGGAGTTTATTTTCCCTATCTTCTACAAGATTGTTCTTTTTTATACTTGAGATTATGAAATTTAATGTTATTTTGCGAGATTTTTTGTTATTTCAGCGGAAACACGCGAGACGCTTTTGGTTTCTGCAATCTGGTTTCCCATGATTCCGATTTAATTTTCGGTAAACGCTTCAAAATATTTTTGCGTTTGTTGATGAAAATGCAGCTATTTAATAAAAAATCAAATTTCTAGTTATGAAGGGCTGTATATCCTAAAACATGAGTTATTCATAATCAAGGAATTTTAAAAACTCCTTGCAGTTAACGGAGATCCAAAGTCAATAGTATAAATCTTCTTTAACACCAATGTAAATTGTTTTAAAACTTCAACAAAAATGTGAATTTTCTTTGAAAAAAAGGGCCGAATTAACTGCCATTTAAAGCTTTAACAAATAACAGAGCTAAAATTATGAAAGTAACTATCCACGTACGATTCTAAGTAGAAGTCTGGCTCGTACGGTTGTTAGAGCACAGGCTTCACGTTTTGCAGAACGCGGGTTCGAATCCTGTCGGATGTTATTATTGCAACTTGTGCGGCAGTTTGCTTTTCGGATAATGTTTTTTCAAGTTATGCCTGTGAAATTCAGTATTTCCTTTAATTTTACTCCTTTTTCGAAACCCAAATTATTATCAGACAAATTTAAAATAACTTTTATTCCAATTTCCTTCTAATAAATGCATAAGTTCTAAATTAAAAAGATTAAAAGCTGTTTTTAAAAACACTCTTTTATTAGTGTGTAGTAGTAAAAAAGTAGAATTCTTAAATTACATTTATTTTCTCCATTTTAGTCATTAATTTATAATTCATTATTACAAACAAAATGCGTTATATATTAAAGACTATAAAATAGAAAAAGTGTGCCGATTTGTTCTCAAATTCACTAATAGATGGCGCCACACGTATTGAATGTTTAATTGAATTTACTGATTAACTGATAATTAAGCCCTAAAAATATTAAAATATTGTACTCTCATCTAAAATTCACAAGTGCGCAAAATAACAGAATGGAAAATACCTGCAAATAACGTTTTATCCATTGCTACAGTACTTACAAATAACTTATAATTCGTAGTTACTGTACCTGCAAACAACGTTTTATCCGCAGGTACAATACCTGCAAACAACGTTTTATCCGCAGGTACAGTACCTGCAAACAACGTTTTATCCGCAGGTACAGTACCTGCAAACAACGTTTTATCCGCAGGTACAGTACCTGCAAACAACGTTTTATCCGCAGGTACAGTACCCGCAAATAACGCTATCCATAAATTAAATACATTATTTAAATTGCATTTTCTCGAATACCATTCGAAGATTAAAGTTTAAAAAATATCAGTTTGTGCAAGAACCCACATCATTTAGCTTCTCTTAAAGAGAAATTGAAATTCACCTCACTGAAATGCCGACAGCTTTCTGAATTTTAATGGGATTCAACTGGAATTTTTTTTAAAGTTGCTCTATATATCTGGCTTTGAAGTTATGAAAGAAAAATTCCTCTGCGTCTCGCACATGAGCAGTAAAAAATTATTTAGTACAAACATTCATATTTCCTGTAATATTTAACGTATTTACTTCCAAGTTTAATACAATACTTCTGTAACATAGTCAAGTGTTCTACAAATTTCGAATAATTTGAATGAAGACTCTACATGTTATAAGCAAAACATATGCGAAAAAATCTGGGATTTTTTAAAGAAACATTTATATCTTCCCGAATATTTGTGCTATGCTTACGAAAATGCATGCAAATATTATGCACATTAAACCATAACCATTGATAAAAGTTACATCTCGTTATCAGCTTTATTTTCGCCTTCATCCCTTTCTGGTGGTCCCCCTAATTGCCCCCGTTACCGAATCTTCACTGTAATATGTATATGATACTCTATTGAATGTCATACGATTTTCCAGAACTGATTTCGAAACATAGTTTTCGAATTAATTGCAAATTTCTTGCATTTTACGAAATGTTCCTTAACTTTTGTATGCCATTGTATTTAAGAATATAAGGAAATCTTACAGAAACTAAAATAATGTATTGAACAAATTTATTTTAAAAATATATGATTTTTTATACAGTGCTATAAAGTATCTTCACATGATTTCTTGCCTTTTTATCTACAAAATCTTTCATAATATTATCACTATCAATGTTCTGTAGAAGATCCCGTTCAATTGATATGGTTGCCAAACCAACTAGTCGCTCCTGCGACATGCTAGATCGCATATATGTTTTAATCAGTTTCAGTTTCGAATAACTTCTCTCGCCAGTAGCAACAGTTACTGGTAGAGTCAGAAAAATCCACGGCGTTAATTTTATAAGATACGCATAATTCTTTAGTGGTTTTCTACTGTTCTTTAATAAGATATGGCCTTTTTGCTTAAGAATAATATCGGGCAGCTCACAAACATTACTAAGTAGAAAAAATCTGAAAATTAAAAAAAAAAAAAATTGAGATACGCCTTTTACGCTTCGGAGGGCAGTATAGGTAATGTAAGTTTTTGGCCCCACCCCAACTTCCAAAACCAGATAACTTTATTGATTTAAATTTAATATCTAAATAGGCAGTTTTTGCGCAACAAACAATATGACAAACTGAAATAAAATATTTCTTTGCGGGTAATCTTCAAAAAAAGTTTTAAATCTCGAATATAAAAAAAATTTAAATTTAAAAGTAATTTTAAATAAAATGGTTAAAAAATTACAAAACTTTTTAATATCATTTGAATATTTTAATACAAAGTATCTCAGGACCGTTGAAATGTGACCCATTGATCTGCTAATAAATTCGAAAACATTAAAAATATTCCAAGAATAATGTTCTGAATTTAAACGACACGAGATTTTAAGTTCAGTAAGTACTAGAACACACTTCTTGTAAAGAAAAAGGAAGCCCTGAAAATAATTTTAAAAAAATAATAATATTGGTGGCCTCCCAAATGTTGCAAGGCGCCTATTTGGTAATCCAGCCTGACCATATATCTTGCTTATCGATGCGAAACTTTTATTTATTACTTTATTTTAGTTGTGTTACAATTTTTTTTTAAATCACAAGCTTATCAAGAAAGCAAGAAATAACATTTCTGTGAAATAATTTGTAATTTTACAAGTTTTCTTCTTCTAATGTTTGGAACTTTCTGATGATTGGAAGAAATGTAATGGGAACTTTATACCTACAAATTTGATTTTTTCAAAGAACAGTTTGAATATTATTATTTCAAGAGTAATGCTTATGTTAAAATCCAACAAACCTTATCACTCTCAGTACTGTTGTGTGTAGTTTCGGTTTGCAAACTAGTTTTGGTGTCTTGCTTATTGCTAGATTCTTCACAGTCACTTAAGACGTCTTCAAATGTTCTACTGCTTCTGGTTCAAGTAATTGTAACTTTGCAGGCTCTCCCACTTTGTCCTGGTAAACGAGTTCACTTGTTAAATAGTGCTTATCTAGCTTACCAAAATCATATGAGTTAAGTTCTTTTGAATAATCATACAGAAGGCGCACAAAAATGTTCCAACAAAACCAACACAACTTTTGATATAACTTAACCCATTGCGCACTTTTAAGCTTTCTGCTCAGTAATATATAAATATAATTTTAAAAAATAACTAAAATTTATATATGGTATTTTAATATTTAGAAGTTTTGTATAATTAACAATGTTAGTATTGCCAATATCGAAAATTCATATATTTCAAATAGATATTTAATTCTGAAAATTTTAAAATAACATACTAGGATCATAATAACAAAATAATCTGTGGTATTAATTCACAAGAACTTTTTGTTCTTGGTTCGAACAATAAGTTATATTGTCGTTCTTGAAGTTTTCTGAAGTTAAAGATCTGCCTTCAACTGTTGTTGTCAGACCTTCTCTGGATTCAATATTTTCTATTTTGATGAGTTTTTTCAAAATAGGCGCCTGCTTTTCGTGGCTGCTATCCGTGCCCTTCTTTTCATATAAAACGTACCCGATTTCTTCTTTTTTTCAGACATTTTAGCGAAATACTCAACACTTATAGGTATAACGTTATTCAGAATAAAAATAAAGCGTGACATTCACCGGTTTTTCTTTCAACACAGTGTGCCAAAACGTTTCGTCAAAATGAGAATCCAATGAGAAATG
>BGPR01000452.1:231242-269121 GCA_013235015.1 Araneus ventricosus
GGCCTTATGTTCGTGGAACAGATTTTGAGACCTCTCCGGGGTCTAGAGGCTTGAGCCGAGCGCCTTCACGAAAAACTGAAGAGGGGACGCCAAAATGAAAGGAAATTTTTTTTTCTCCCCATTACGTTTCGGCTTTGGCGCCATGGTCAGTTACCCGGTTTGTCCGCGCCGTCTCTGATTGCTACTTTTCCGTGCAGCAATATCGCGCTATCGTCGAAGCAGCATGTTGTCGACTGGAGTCGCCTCAGGCTGTTGCCCCACGTATCACATAGCGGACTCGAGCGCTGCGAGCCCCTCGCTGTGACTCATTAGCGGTGTGGAATCTGTGGGATTTCCTCTTCACTACCATCCCGCACTACTCGAACATTGATCATTTCTACTATGGCAGCATCTGTAAATTCTAGTTGTTCGTCGCTATTTACCCATTCCTCTACCACAGCCATGTCGATATTTTCGCAACCCGGGATTTTTTTAATCAGATTAAACAATGGCGTGATTAACGCTTTCTGTACTCTCGTTCTTGTTTTCTGTTCAACATTTTGTCCCAAGATTTGAGAAGTGTTTCTGATGTTATTTCGTCCCATGATCCAGACACCCAATACACAACGTCCTTCACAATAATTTTTTTCAAAGCTCCTACAATGGTTTCCTCACCTTCCGTGGCTTGTAGAAGAGATTGTAGCAATCTGCGATAATACTTTTTTTAAAGCATTGTAGCACCCATTGATCCATGGGCTGAATTAAACGTTTCGTTTAGTTCACGTGAATTAAACGTTCGTTAATTAATGTGACGTTTGATGGTTGAACATTGCATATGCATGTAAGGTTTCCTTCCCGCGAGCAACGTTTCCATGAGGAAAAGAGGGCCGGCCCTTTTGATATTGGCGGCAAACAGCAGGAGTTGCACCTGGACATCGCTAACGAGACGGAGGCAAGAGAAAGGACTTCACACAGAGGACCGCCACAATGCGGATCCATCACTGTCACATGTCGAACACATTAGCGGTACCCTTTGGTATCATTCCTGAATAGGCCGGTGGTGCGAAATCTCAAGAACCTTCCCATAATCGGGGTTGACCACTAGGAAGGGAGCTGCTGGTCAACCAGAGTACCATTATCCAGTGAAAGAAAAGATACGTGGAGTTTCACCACTTCATCCACCCCCTGAAGGAGTGAATAAAACTGATGTTCGAGGAGACGGGCAGAGAGAATCGGATGAGGCGTCTCGAACGAAGTTTCAGGCTCCGGAGTACCGAAGAAAGCTGTGTGATCAGCGGATTGAAAGTCCCGACTGAAGTCGGACTTTGGTAGGCAACCCCGAGGAATCGGCATCCCCGAACTTTCGGCTCATGAAATTGCGAGCACTCTTGGTAGTATCGTGGTTTGGTATCACGTTGATAGGTGGAAGTTATCCATCCGATGATTACTAGTCTGCATGGACTAATTGCTCATGGAACTTTGACGGTTTAGAACTATGATTTTGTTGATTCCTTTGTAAATAATCATATTTAATCAAGACTTCTCTGCGAGAAGTGTCTCTTAATTATTGCTGTATTAAATAAAAGTACTTAGGGCAACCTAAGCTTGAATTATTTGGTCACACTTAGGCCAAGACATTACACAACGTCCTTCACAGTAATTTTTTTCAAAGCTCCTACAATGGTTTCCTCACCTTCCGTGGCTTGTAGAAGAGATTGTAGCAATCTGCGATAATACTTTTTTTAAAGCATTGTAGCACCCATTGATCCATGGGCTGAATTAAACGTTTCGTTTAGTTCACGTGAATTAAACGTTCGTTAATTAATGTGACGTTTGATGGTAAAAACATTGCATGAATCCCATCACAATTTAGTTCATCCTCATTTGGATACGAACCCGCGTTATCTAGAGTTAAGATGGCTTTGCAAGGCAGATTTTTTTTTTCTTTCAAAAATTTTTTAACTTCTGGCACAAAATCGTAAAGAAACCAGTTTTTAAATATTTCTTGAGTCATCTAAGCGTTTTTTTGGTTCCTATACGTAACCGGCAGTGAAGATATCGAGACATGCTTAAATGCTCTTGGCTTTGCAGCTTTTCCGATAATAACAAGTTTAATCTTGTGATTTCCTGTAGCAGTTGATGCAGCAAGAAGTATTAACCTCTCTTTGCTTTTTTGTGACCTGGAGCACTTTTCTCTTCGCGTGACGCTAGTGTTTTAGATACTAGCATTTTGAAATTAAGGCCAGTTTCATCGCAATTATAAAGCTGGTCATTCGTAAGGTTTTCATTTTTCGCGACTTCCTGCAAAATTGCACGACGGTTTCAGAATCAGCAGATAGCTTTTCTCTACAGATCTCTAGTTGCCGGATACTATATCTTTTCTTCCATTTGTCAAACCAGCCTACACTAACAGTGAAGTTTTCATCATCCTCTTCAAATTCTTTTCGAAATAGCAAAGCTTTTTCTTGAAGAATCGGACCTGAAAGAGGGCATCCCTTTTGCCTTTTCTGTGTAAACCACATATAAAGTGCCTCACCAGTTTTTTCAAACTCAGATTTTTTTAAGGATTTTCTGTCCAAAGATAAATCAGAGCACTTGTTAGTAGAAAACGCTTCTAGTTTACTTCTGTTCCGTCGCCAATCACCAAGCGTGACTTCACCTACGCCGTATTCAGCTGCAAGTTTTTTAAATGTTTTCCCCCTCCCCTATTCAGTCTTTTTATTGCTTCCAGTTTCACTTTCAATGGAACGAATTTCCTTTTACTTTTTGTAGAATTCATCATGGTAATAAAACAACGACGATTTACAAACACAGATCTTTCAAGCACGACTATAACCACCCGCAAGCACGAATAAAAGTTAAAGACTGCACTCTGCACTGATCTATTTTTAGAATGTGGGGAGATACGTTCGCAGTAGAGAAAAGGAGCGAGTGGGACGGGAGCTCGTTGAACAACTACATTCTCTCGATTGTATGACATTTGCGTACAGATACGTTTCCGTACAACTCATTAAGGTGCAATAAATCTTCTGTAGCTCATCCCACAAGAGGGGTTAGGTAGGAGTTACTGTAGGTTTGCTAGAACTTCTGGCTCTTGGCAAGTATGTTTGGCGAGCAGACTGAAAAAAATAAAAAGTGTCTCTGGGCGTAAAAGTGATTGATGTTTCAGAATCTCTTAAACATTTCTGAGATAACTTTTATGAATTATTTAACATATTAATGAAATACGTTCGAACAGCCTAAAGGTATAAAAATTCTTAATGTACATAGTTTTCTCCTTAATTTTTATGAAAATACAAAAGAAAAACTAAATCATTTGAAATCGTGTAAGTGAATGTGAATAAAAGATTGAAACAAAAAATAAAACATTCATATTTCTCATAAAAAAAAATATGCTCTTTAATATTTGCTAGTTAGGCCATTATTTTAATAGCATTAATTTCGCTCTATAAACTAACTATAATTTAATTATGAATTCATATAATTTTTGGTAAGCTGAAAGCGTGAAGATCTCTACTAGTAATTAAAGCATATGTGCGTGTTTGCTGGAGCTCTACATGACAGAATGTCACACCTAGATCTATCAATTTTCGTACAGATATACTCTGAAATGTGGGAAGATGCACCACAGAGAGGCATTTTGAAATATTAATTAATTAAAGATTAAGAAAAATTTTGGCGTTTTTCCTTCATAACTTCCGTAAATATTATCACACATATTTGAGTAAACTGAAATTCAACATAAAATTATCTTTTTAATGATTCTAGTTTTGTAGTAGTCCAATTTTCCCCCCTTATTTTAATAAATTTCCGAATATATTTTTAAACATAATTTTCAACAATAATTTTCCTTGTTGCATTGAAATTCAAACCATTTTCATTTTTAATAAAAATATTTAATGATCTTCTTTCTTCTTCTATTATTGAAAGCTAAGATGATATTCAAAGGGATTTTACTTTTTCGTTTTATTAATTTTCCTGTGAAGTATTAAACAGATCCTCTAAGATTATAACTATTTTAGTAAATATATTCAGTAACCTCAAAGATCATGGTTCTTAATGTTTAATGATGTGAAATATTTATATATTTCTCTCACTTGTTACTTATTCTGTACCATTTAATAAGTTGCAGTTGTTATAATTCGGCTTTCTTTCCTTTCAGACATTTCGACTTAGAAAAAAAAACTTTTATTGTTTGTAAAATTCAATATTTGGAAAAATGCTGGCATCTTAATTAAATGACTTTTTGTAAATAATTGTTTATAAATTGTTTTGGGGAAATGTAGTTTCTTTTTCAACATATTTTATTTAGTCTTTCACGAATAATAATTCAAACAAAAAAAAATAATTTCTTTCATTCAATATTTACTTCTATTACAATATTATCCAACTATAAATTTTTACTCTTAAATTTGGCCATGCGCAGCTATTTAGGCCAAAATACTTAATATCAAATGCTTTATTTCAAAAGAACACGTTGAAAAAGGTAAAGCATTTTGGTATAAATTTCAATTTCCATTAAATTTATATTTTTCAGTCTTTGCTAAAAAGATCGAGCAACATCTAGCATCCAGCTAATATTATATATGAGAAGAAATATCATCCCATGATATTCGAATATCAAATTTCGCCAAATGTCATGATTGAAGATAATGTTTAAAGTGTTGCAACCACTACCGAAACTTATCAGTTCTTATCAGTTGCAAAACCGCCTGTCAAAAGAGCATTGATGGACAGTTTTATGACTTGTACCGAAAAGTCACTATACCATTCTCTCCAAGTTGACCCAGCGTGATCCCCCCCCCCCCGCACGTATAGGAAGAATACACCCGTTTCCTTTGGGAGGGGGGATTTCTGCAGGTGGCTTCAGCGTTCGCAGTGGACATATGACACGTCGAACAACAATAAAAAACCAGATGTAGTATTTCTTTCACGTTTTGTGTATGTGTTGGTCATTATTTGGGAGCTGAACTATTTTTTTTTTTTTTCACCAACTCAGATTTATGGAAAACTCGAACAATCGAGACTCTACTGTATAATGTTTTCCCATCGTTTGTGACACTATTTATTGGTTCTCCTCAGATTTCCAGAGCATTTTTACCTATGTTAAGTGATTTCCTGTGATTTACACTGTCCCCCAGTTTACACCACTATTACTTTGATCCCTTGAAAAATGTAAAAGAGGGGTACTACGGTATATAAAATAATTTGTGATCTAAAGAAAACTAATTTTAATTAGAAAGGATTTTTAATTGAAATAGCTTCAGGATACATTTTTAACAAAGAAGAAAACATAATTTTTAGAGAAATGAATTAGATTAATCATTTTATATCTATTTAAAATTATAAATCTGTGGGCACGGTTCAAATGAATAATGGTAAAAGCATTAAGGAAAGTTTAATAAAACTTAACAGGTAATTTATAAGAATGCATCATGAATAATAGCTGAATCTTTCTTTTAAAAACAATATAAATCAATAAACAATACTTTATAGCTTTCACACTTGAATTCTTAAAAATTTATATTCAAATGAGTTTTCGTTACAAAAAATTCATAGACATAAACATTTATAATTTAAATAACACTTACGTTAGCCTAGCCACAGACAGAATTCCTTTATCTGTCACATTTCCACAACTAACAATTTCAAGGTGCTGAAGGGAGTCCTTAACTGCTGATAACATACTTAAGCAAGTATCTTCTATATAAAAACATTTGTGTAGCTTAATGATTTTCACGTGTTTTAAGCCCTCTAAAATAAACAGTAATTTTATTGATAATAATAGAGCAGTAAGTAATAATTGTTTTAAAAAACAAACAAGTGATAAATCCTGGAAAGAGTGAAAGACAAGTTACAGGAGGTTTAAAGTCCGTATACAAAAGTCAATTTTGATGAAATGAATAAATAATTTAAAACTCAAATTCAATAATACTAGTTAAAAGGCAATAAGCAGAACCAACTGATGAAGTAATTATATTGATAATATATTATGAAAGCAAGTTACTTAACTCAACAAAATAAATATATAATTAATAAATATATTTCAAAACATTTTAACAAAATTATTTTTGAAACAGCAAACTATTTATTGTAGCACAAGCCATAACTGATGATTATGAAACTAGCAGCTACAAACAACTACATCAACATAAAAAAAAATTTAGTAGTGAACCTATATAAAGGAAATATATGCTAATATACATATGATGAATTACTTCTCTAGGCATAAAGTAGTTATTTAATATTTCCAAATTTTTTTCAATCTGATTTGCAATGCTGTGGACAAGATAACTCGTCTGCCAAGAGAGTATGCATTAGAATTTAACTTGCATTCTAGTTTAAATAAGTTGGGCATGCTAATAGATGTCTGCAAAATATGTTCACTTTCTTTCTTTTTGGTATATAAATTTCTAGAGTAAGCAAAGTCACCAGTTGTCTTTTCTGGAGCTTGAATCTAATTTGTATGTTGCAGTGAATGTGTTAAAGACAGAATTCAAATGTAGTAGATACAAATAATTTCTCATCAAGCCAGAAATCATGAGCTGAATACTTTATTCTGTCCAAGTGCCTTTGACTGGCATGAAAAATGACTTCTTATGAAAAACTGTTATTTTCTCTCATCTTGTCCATTTGTCTTGCAATTTACCTCTCTTGATTTGTAAGAACATAAACTCTAAATAATGTCAGCATATTCTGATAACGTTTCAAACTTCAAAAATAATAATCTCTTCTTTTTCCTTTATGACATTTGTTGTGTTGAGACATAACTTTAATTCAGTTTTCATGGTGATTGATAGGGAATATGTCCATAAATTATGATATTCAATCACATGTATGAAGTAATTTAATCTTATGTATATAGAAGTAAAATTTCCCTCTAAAAATACTTAAATAAAGGAATTGACTGTAAATGTGTAATTCTGGAAGCTCTTCCAGTCATTACTGACAAAGTAATATTGCAGCATTATATGCCAAATAATGCTATATTGGATTGCAAAACTCGTTTGATGTGCACAGACTGCCGGTTAGAAATGATTGTAACTATAGATAAAGTTAAATTGTCTCAATAAAACATATACGAGTAAAATAAAAATGGGGATTCCAAGCAGCCATTTTATCTTTAAAAGACGTATGTTAAGCTTCAAGGAAGCATGTTTACAAGTACACTCTGTGGAGGTTAAAATGTAAGAAAGCACATTTAGCTAGGTTACACAACTTTAGACACAGAAATGTTTTCAACAAAATTCACATTGTGCTGTTGTGAAACAAATAGTAGAGTAAGTAAGATTCACTACCACTGGCTTTTGGTTAATAGCTTACAAATAAAATTAAATACAAAGACTGGTTTGAGCTAGTGATGTAATGAATAGTGATTTGGCAATTCGCTTTTGATTCCAAGTAAAATATTTCTCAAATTTTGATTGAAAAAAATCAAAGATTAGAAAATCGATTTTTCATTATTTGCATATTTAAAGAAATATTAATATCTAGATCTGTTTTTGTAATGTTTTATTAAATACCTTAATTCCAATAATAATCCCAGTAATAAGAAATCATAATCCCCCTTCATTTTGAGATTGATTCGCAGAAATAAAAAAGTCATCATGCAGAACATGACAATGGCAAACACATAAGAAAATTCAGTCAATAAATTAAAATTATTAGGAGTTAATTCCTATTTTGATAAAGAACTAATAGATAGGATGGAGTGTCCACTTAATTGATGGGAATAAAAAAATATACGAACAAATTTCCAAGACTTGCAATTTAGCAAGAAAATAGCTTTCAGCTCCTGAAAATGCAATATGTTATGAACGTTTATTTTCTAAAGCTAGTAATATAATATATGAAACTAAATGGAACAGACTTCTTCCTGAAAAATTATGATTTTTGCATCAGAGCTTCAGACTTTACAATGGTAAATGATATGTAACATTTTTAAATACACTTATCTATGCAACTTGAAATTTGGTGATTTTTTGGTAATAAATGTACTGAAATGCAATTCTGCAATATTTTTTGTTAAAAACATTTAAAAGCATCATTTTTAAACAAATATTATCCTGAATTTATTTGGCTGAATACCAAATAGTGTCCGAATATTTGTTACATCCCTAATTCAAGCATAATTCATGTACAAGCTAGCTACATTTTGAGAAAGATTTTATTGCTTGTTTATGACATGTGTATAAGAAAAAAATGAAGTCTAAAACTTAACTTACTTAAGTATGGAAATCCTACATGCATTATACATGATTCAGTAGCATCAATTTCTTCAATTACATTTTTAGGTAAAAACTCCATATGCAGGATATTGTAGTCAGATACCCATTTATCATTGTTTTTCCATTTAACAGAAGCTCCACATCTTAACAGCCACTCTGCTGCTGCCCGATCTGGGCCAACATCTTTTATTCGCTGTTCATCAACTCTGAAGAATAAGTGAGAATTGAACAAATAATTTATTATAATATTTTTATAAAATATTTGATCATCTCAAATTTATCAATTTCTCTTCTCAAATATTGACATTTGAGAAGAGAGTAATTATTAAAATAAAATTTTTAAGTTGATGGTTATATATACATCCTTATAGCTATTCAAAATTTATTTTAAAAAAGAATTTGTTTAATTGTGCATGAAAAATAATTGAAATAACTGAATTGAATTTTAATTCTCTTTAAGTAGGGAGATTGGATACATGCATAATCTAGACAATAGTAACATTTTTAAGCATACACAGGGTAAGCACAAAATCTTTCCCTGATTTCAAAACATTAGCACAAAATAACTGTTGAAGATAGCAATATAAAATTTTAACATTGCATAGCCCTGCTCTTAAAGTTTTTTCATACTGTTGAATAGATACCACAACTAGTTCATAAATGTAAGTAGTGAATCAAAAGTTAATTTTTAACAAAATCACATCAAGGAGGGAAAAAGTGAGATGCATTTTGTGATCCAATAAAACCAAATTGTCCATTTCTGTTCAATGAGAATTTAAATGTTGTTATGGACACAATCTTCCAGATGTCAAGACCATAACACAATAGTATCAAAAGTTAAAAGAAACTGGTAACATTCATGGTCTTCAAAGAAATGGTATGAATAGAGTGAGTGATGTAAATTAAGACCTTGTTCATCATTCAGGCCCAGCAAGCAGATGATTGTCCCAGATGAGATAAAAATAAGAGACAACAGCAACTTCTTAAATTGTGTTTATTTCTCAGATGAATCAGCCTTTCACGTCTGAAAAGTTAAATACGCATTCTGTAATATGAAGAAAACATATGTTGCCTAGACCCTCTCCGAAGTATACAGAAGCACACATTGAAATTTACTAAGACAAATGATCACATTACAAACTCAAATATGGTATTTGCAACACTAAACATATGTCTAGGTATAATAGCTTTTTGCATAGTAAATTTTTGTAATCAAGGAAAGATTTTCTGCTCACCCTGTAATAGATACCGTAAAACTTTCTTTTTAAAGTAAGTAATATATTTCACAGTTATGAATGCAAAAGAAATATGTGCAAATGGGAGATAAGTGTAATTTACTTGACTTACAACAAAATAAAAATTGAAAATAATTTACAAATTTTTCTTCTTGATATTTCAAGCAGCATTTACTTTTAGAGTGTCAGTAAGTCTAGTTTATAAAATATTGACATTTGATACTGCATTTTAAATTTAGTTTATGTCCAAAAAAAATTAAGATATTTTGTTATGTCTAAAAATCTGAAATTGTTATATAACAAATTGATAATTTTGCATTAATGTGCGTAATAAATTTTATAAAGAAGAAAAGATTCTAGGTGTTTAGAGATCAATGATTTTTATACAAAATGGTCAGTGGTGCAGTAGCAAATTAAGAGGTGCCGGAATACTTTAAAGTAGGTGACAAAAATTGCACTGTCTTCACAATTTTTTCTCATTTATTTTTCATAAAAAAATACAGAACTGGAACAGTGTTCTGGCTCCACTACACCCCTGAAAATGGTCTTCTACTTTACATCGATTGACAGCTTTAAACAGTGAAATAATCGCATTAATATTTTGTCTTTCTGAATTACTTGGGATGTTTATATCCACATGTCTCTCACTACCAGCAAGTTTTTAAATAGGCCCCTTAAAAACTCTTTGGGATTAGGAACTTATATTTGCAGGCTAGTCGCAGAAAATATCAAAGCATACCAACTACAAAATAAGCAGAAAATAAAATATTTATAAAAAGTAGCTATTTTTAAAGTCAATTCGTTTTTGGTATAGTTTTTTAATATTCTAATATATTATACATAAATTAGAAAGAAACTGTAATATATAAATGTACAGTCACACTTTATTTTACTGTTTGCATAATGAGCAGCAACAGGTTTGGAATACTTCACATTTCTAATTACACAATATTAAAGCCATTAGCAATTTAATATATGCATCTGGTGTAAATAAAAGTTAAATAATTTCCAATATTTGCATCAATCTTACAAAAGAATGATACTATTGATTAGAAAACAATTATTCCTATAAAAAATAGGGTATTTTCTTACTTGTTGAAGATAGTATTGAGCCATTGGTAAAATGTTCTTTTACTCGAAATAGTTTTCGAAATAAAACATTTATTGAAATATTGTAACATATTTAAACAGTTGTTGTTGTTTTTTTTATGGAAATTGACAGCAGAACATTCATATATCCCGCTGGTGCGATTCTACATTTCGCTCTTGCAACCAGGTGATTAAGAATTCGATGATCTGAATAATCGCCAATTTGTTAATATTTATTTTCGCCAAACGTGAGTCGTCGCTCCCTACTGCTAATCTTCGCGCAGCTCTCACTGGCAAACCCTGCGAGATGCGCAGTAACGAAATCTTCATGCGTATTGATACATGCATTAGCTTTGCGATGTATCACTACGCCGGACGCATAAAAACCAATCCCACTATAGGCGTCTATGGGAATGTCTTTTACCAAGCCAAGTTGATCATTGTGCCCGCTAGGGTTTCCGTGTTTACTTTGATTGGCGCGAAACTGAGATTTTTCTTCATCGTGTTTTGAAAGCCATCCATCTTTATTTACAATTAACAACTAATAAGAAATTAATTTCAACTTTAATTCTTGCTCATATTAAGCTCATTGGCAAGTATTTATGTATTTGAATATTTTGCTAACTTATGCGTATCAAATTATTTACTTTAGCAATGAATTATACACTATATACTTATTTCATATATAGTTTTAAAATTGCATTCATATTCAATGACACTCAAGAAGGAATTCATTCTACTTTAAGTCACACACACACAAACTACAAAGTAAAAATATTTACATTCTTATAACAGATAGCATCTCTCGGTCGTCGAAATAGAAAAACTTTACAAAGCATTTCTCACCAAAAAAGGGAAATATCGCCAAATATTGGCATCGAGAACACTCCCAATAGGCGCCTATAGTGGGATTGGTTTTTATGCACGCCGTACGGACAAGCATACAATTTTACCTTTGAAACTTTTGTCTAAAACTGGGTCTCGGCCGTAAATGAAAACTAAAAAAAAAAAAAGAATCTGTTGAAAAATGTAAGAGATAATATATAATGCAAATACAAACAAATAAATACAATAAACCAGGAGGTGTAAGGGGAAAGGCACTACCTTGCGCGATTTATTTATTATTTATTTAAATATATTGAATTTTAATTTATGTTTTTCGATTTTTATCTGTTGCAAAACTAAATTAAAGTGACCAGATTTACTGAACTTTAAGAAGGGATGCTTTACACATTTTGAAAAGGGAATACAAAAATATAATAATAAGCAGTGAAAAGAATGGATATTTAAAAATCAGGAAGAGATTTAAAAAAGCTAGGATGAGATTAAAAAATCAAGGAAGAGATAAAAAAGAAATCCTATATTAACTTACTATCATTTATTACTTTTCTTTTCAAAAAAGGAAAAAAATGAATAACTAAAAAATATGCAAAAAAAGCAAGAAGAGATAAGAAGAAGAAAAAAAAGAAAACTACCATTACTTGCTATCATTTATCATTTTTTTTTCCAAATTTACTCATGGATTGTTGTATATCCATTAAGCATTTCTTTCATTTATACATTTTTTTCAAAGAATCTTTTCTGGTTACTAAAAAAATTTTTCTCTGAAAAATAATGAAATGAATAAAACTTTGTTTTATAAGTTATCTTTAACAGAAGATGGTTATCCTAAAAAAATAAATATTTCTGTAAGTACACTACACGTTGGACTGGCGAATCGTTTCCTCTTCTCCAACTTTTATTATTGTATATGTAATCTCTTTAAAATTCTTTTGTCCGAATCGTAAAAGAAAAATGATCAAATAAGAGTGACCATATTCTACGTATGGTAACAAAGTTGGGAGAAGAATCCTTCAGAGAATAACTTTCCTAAAAACTAAATCTAGTTAATATTTTTTTTAAGTAAACTGTTATCTTTCAAACAAAAAAAAAAATTATCTAATTCAAATCTCAAGGCAAATTTTCAAGAACATCAAGGTCTGACTCGGTGCGTCAAACTGATGATGATTTGGCGGTTTAGCTGCAGTTCATTGGCCTCCACAGGGGCCATCACCTGCATTTCTTGGCAATTATAAGCTCGTAGTGAACTATGAAAATTCAAGTAGTTGAAAACTATGCATAATTAAGAGAAAATAAAATTGAGAGATTTAAAGATAAGTTTAATAATTTCAGAGAAACTTTTAAATTAAATCAAAAAGAAATTGATAATATTTAAACTATATTTAAACAATTGAGATAAAAGGAAATTTAAGAGAATTGAAAATGTTCCATGGCGATGATTCTGGCGAAGCTAAACGAGACGCGGGGCTCGAACCTGGGTAAGTATACGGCCACACGAGCGTTTTCTAGCAGTCGCTGCTTGAAGGTCAACCGCACAAGCGCCGTTTTTCTCCCTTTCTCTGGGTGCATTCTCGCGGTTGCCGCAAAACGATGCGCTCGGGTCTATTTTTCAGGCGCGGGAAATAATCGCTTTGCTGCTTATGGTGGTTTCCGTTGGTACTTTCATGTGTTCCAGGGTCGGATTATCAAGTAGGCAACTGTCTAGAGGGTCCCGCAACTTTCGGGGGCCTCAGGCATCGAAATTTTTTCCGGCATTTTCAGGATTATTTAATTTTTGTAATTTTATTTGGTTTACAAGGGCTATGTACTCGAACGTAGTTAAATTAAAATTAATTACCACTTAAATTTCAAAACACTATTCTTAGCAATGTTTTCATGTTTTAAATTTCTCTTGCAGGTATGTGCGGTCAATCTTTTTTCTTGCAGTTGACGGACTTATGAGTCAACACCCCTGTCAAACTTTGTATATGAGTATTTGGAATGTACTAAACAAATTTTGTTGCTTTTTTACCGTTTTGTTAAAAAAAATTATTTTTAAATTTAATTTTTTTTTTAAACGCGTGGTAATGAAACTAACTTTCTTGAAGCTGACCAGCAATTAAATGTCATATAAATAAATTTGCATAACTATATTTATATAAAATCTCTCATATAGATATTAAATTAAAAGCAATAAAAAAAAATCTAACTTTGGTAGTTATGGAGGAGGCAGGGTCCGTAAATAGATTTGCCTAAGGGCTAATACAGGACTTAATCTGACCCTGTTGTGTTCTGTTCTACATTATTTAAAATAAATATATCAAGGAATACTACTTGGATAGCGAGCTTATGATTCTTGAATTTCCATAGTTTTTTTTCTAGTTTTATACTACAGATATAAGTATTTCAGTTTATTTTATTTTCACGTCATTCAGCTCATTCTTTGGTCCTTTTATATTGCTTTTTTGTTAAATGTTTACATTTTTCTGTTCCTTTTTAAATAAAATTGTTTAAAATAATTGTACTTATTAACCCTTTCCCAATTACAACCTAATTTTAATAATTACAATCTTAAAAATTGACTGTTTTTTCCTTTTCAGATCGCGGTTCAAAATTACAAAGTAAGCCACAAAATAGTACTCGTGATGCTTAAAAACTAGACGTTAATATAACTAAAATAAGCTATTTGTGTCGTGTAGCCGCAAAAGTTACCATCTCCAATTTTCAAAAATACGTTTTTTCAAAGATTATATGTCCATTTGACCCTCTTAACATCTCACCATCATGAATTGATAACTAGAATACATTGTCGAAACTCTTCGAATGCATGCAGTTTATTTTTTAAATCTCATTTTGACTATATGTGACAGAAAATCCACTTTTCTCAAAATTTTCCTTATTTGGAGATGGCCACTTTTGCATAACAAATGTGCCTTAATTGAAAAAATTTGCGTTGGTGGTAAAAAGAATTAATATGGTTTAAATTAAAGCAGAAATTCTTTCGATTACCTTTTTACTTTAAAGAAATATTTAAGACCCTATAATTTATATTCGAACTTTTTTTAATAGAAGAGGAAGACTGTCAGGGAAAAAAACTCTAATGAAATTATAAACACTTTTGTTTCGTTTTCAAGTACGAGATAAATTGAACGAATCTTTTATTTATACATTTCTAATGTATCAAAAGTTTCACACAAACAACTGTTTGAATTCGCCACTCTGTTGCACTAGAAAGCAGAAACAAATGACTGAGCTCGCGTCAGGAAACCCGCACGTGTGGCCGGCCGTAGTTTGGATACGGCCACTGAGGGAAATGGCCGCTGCTAGAAAACAGAGAAGAACCGCTCGTGTGGCCGTAGACCAATACGCATGAGAGCAGCACATTAACCAACTGGACCAATGGGGCTTGACAACAGAGAGGCTGTGACTCAGATAGCACGTAAGTTTGCAGCAAGTTTGATTTTGACTTGATATTACCTTGTCATAGCAAATTTGACGCGTCAAACTTGAAGCGAACTTGCAGCAAATTCACCGTGACAAATAGCGCCACCTCCTTTGCAATGCAAATTTGCAAAACAAGCTTGATGCAAAGATAGCACAAAGAGATAATTATCTTTGTCTCTGTTTAAAAAAACATCCGATTTTTAATAGCATCTCCTAGACCGTCCTTCTTTTTATTAACTCAATAAATCAATGATAATTTGTAAAAAAATTAACTTTTTTATAAAAATAAATTTTGAAACATTTTCCATCTTTTTACTAAAAGTTTTTACTTTAAAGAAAACTATATCGCCTTTTTCTTAATGTTGAAATTTTAACATTTATAAACAAAATTAAACCGAAAAAACAGTCAATGTTTGTTGAAAAATAATAACTTATACATTTTGTCCCATTTTTAAGTTATTACTTTTGAACTCTAATTTCATAATCTATTCTACTAGCAAAACGTAGTTATTAGCGAAAATCGCTCTCTCTTTGACTTCAAATCATATTCTCAACTCAAAAAATTAATGAAATCAATAAAACAGTTTAAAATAAATCGTATACGAATCGAACAGAACGATGTATTAGCGAAATCTATCTCCACTTCTCAGAGTTTAACTGGCCGAATGGCTATCGCGTCTGATTCGGAACCGTAGATCGCGAGTTCTATCCCGGGTTGTGTTCGTACTCTGTTTTTGCTATAATTTGTGTGTAATGCAAGCTTGCTGCAAGTTCGTCCCATGGTGACTTCGAAGCTTGCGTTAACTTGCTGCAAACTTGTTTCACACTTGCACTCTTGTCGTGTCAAATTTGCTGCAAACTAAAATTGGTATCTGGGGAGTGCTTAAAGGGGGAGGAGGAGTTTGTTTACAAACAAATAAAGTTATTTATGAAGAATAGCCTTGGGTCTTTTGTGATTAATCTCAAGGGAGCTGTCATAGGAGGGAATATTATTTATCGCAATATTATCAATTTGATTAATATTATTATAGAATTTTTCTGAAAGTTTAATGATGAATTCTTTAAGGGAGGGGATTTTGAGAGTATTTCTAATATCAACATTTCTGAAATACCAACAAGCCTGCGCGATCATTCGAATGGTTTTATTTTCCAGGCCCTGAATGATATTAAAATTTGTGGCAGCTGTGAAAGTCCAAACAGGAATAGCATATGTTTGAATTGGACGTAAGTAAGCTTGGTAGATGAGCAGTTTGTTTTGTATGGAAAGTCTAGAGTTCCTGCAAATGAGGAATATTTAGCTCTAAAGGCTTTATTAAATTTCTCTTTGATGTGATCAATATTCCAGATAGAACGTGCGTTTGCAGCAAGTTTCATTTTTACTTGATATTATCTTGTCATGGCAAATTTGACGCGTCAAACTTGAAGCGAAACTGCTGCAAACTAACATTGCAGAATCGCCACCCTCGCTTGCAAAGCGAGTTTGCCACAAGTTCGCCACGGCGAAAATAGACAACTAGCGCCACCCCTCCTTGCAATGCAAGCTTGCTGTTAAGGTGTCATGACAAATTCACAGCACGTTTGCAAAACAAGTTTGCTGCAAAGATGATAGCACAATATAAGCGATAATCTTTGTCTCTGTTTTAAAAAAACATCCGATTTTTAATAGCATCTCCCAGACCGTCCTTCTTTTTATTAATTCAATACATCAATGATAATTTGTGAAAAAACTAACTTTTTTATAAAAAAAATTGAAACATTTTCCATCTTTTTACTAAATATAGAACTCGCACTTTAAAGAAAACTATATCGCCTTTTTCTTATTGTTGAAATTTTAACGTTTATAAATTAAATTAAACCTAAAAAACAGTCAATGTTTGTTGAAAAATAATAACTTACATTTTGTCCCATTTTAAAAGTGATTACTTTTGAACCCGAATTTCATAATGTATTCTACTAGCAAAACGTAGTTATTATAGAAAATCGCTCTCTCTTTGATTTCAAATCATGTTCTCAACACAAAATTTTAAAAAATAATGAAATGCAGAAAAGAGTTTAAAATAAATCGTATGCGCAATCTATCCTCTCCTCTCGGAGTCTAGTGGCCGAGTGGTTTAGAGTGTCAGGTTAACAAGCGATACGTCGCGAGTTCTAATCCGAGGCTGTGTTCGTACTCTGTTTTTGCCATAGTTTGCAATGAGTTTGACGTGACAAGCTTGCTGCAAGTTCGTCGCGTGGTGACTTCGAAGCTGACGTTAACGTGCTGCAAGCTTGTTTCAAGCTTGCACTCTTGCCATGCCAATTTGTTGCAAGCTTGCAGATTTTGCAGAGCAATTTTGCTGCAACCTTGCTGCAAACTAAAATTGCTAGCTGGGATGGGGTCTGAAAGTGAGACTTCTGTCTAGGATAACTTCTAGATATTTAACCTCTTTTTTCTTCAGGGAACTGGGGTGTTGTAAATTTTTATTTCAGGACAGTTTTTAAAATTTGTAGAAAAAATTATATCTTCAGTTTTATCAACATTTAATTGAATTTTCCAACGCTTGAGCCAGCTCTCAAGTTTTGGAATATATTTTTTAAAAGAATTTAGAATAGTGTTGGGTTTTTTGTCTTGAGCAAGAATTGATGTATCATCAGCATATAGAGACTTAGGGTGATATCATTTTGCTGAGGTATATCATTCATGAAACACAGGAAAATTACGGGGCCAAAATTTCCCCCCGATGCACGCCAGCATGGATATCTCTAGGGGAAGAGTCAGTATACAACGAAGTGTCTGTCTTGGAGATAAGAATGGATGATAGAGATTATGTAGTGTGGGAAATTGTAAGCAATAAGTTTGTGTATAAGTCCTTGAGTTCATATCTTTTCAAACGCTTTGGCAATGTCGAGAAAAATAGCAGCAGTGGCCAAATTAGAGGATTTACCTTCCAAAATGCGTTCAGTGACTCTGAGAAGTTGCCCAGATAGCACGTAAGTTTGCAGAACGTTTGATTTTGACTTGATATTACCTTGTCATTGCAAATTTGACGCGTCAAGCTTGAAGCGAACTTGTGGCAAGTTCGCCGTGACAACTAGCGCCACTCAAGCTTGCAAAACGCGTTTGCGACAAGTTCGCCGAGACAAATAGCGCCACCTCCTTGCAATGCAAACTTGCTGCAAGTTTGCAAAACAAGCTTGATGCAAAGATAGCACAAAGAGATAATTATCTTTGTCTATGTTTTAAAAAACATCCGATTTTTAATAGCATCTCATAGACCAGGGGTTCTCAACCTTTTTTCCCTCGCGTACGCCTTGATTAGTCTTTTCATTTTCGCGTACCCCCTACTGTCATACCCCTCTCCCCGTCCGTCCGTCTATGCAAAGAAGTTTTTATCAATAATATTAAGGGCTTAGGTAAG
Organism: Araneus ventricosus; assembly: GCA_013235015.1. Classification (NCBI taxonomy): domain Eukaryota; kingdom Metazoa; phylum Arthropoda; class Arachnida; order Araneae; family Araneidae; genus Araneus; species Araneus ventricosus. The sequence continues at coordinate 249,435 of BGPR01000452.1, forward strand.
CTTAAGAATCAAATAACGCGAATTAATGACATTTACAGGACTTATTTCTAATTTTATATTTTATTTCAATTTTAAAATAGTATTAGTTAAACGGCAAAACAAATTAAAACAGTATTGTGATAAGGTTATATGAAAATTAATACTTATAAGGTTAGATGAAAATTGCACTTCGTAATAATCAGTTATTCAAATGCAAGAAAATTTCAATGCGATCCTTGAGCTCGTTTTATGGAGGTGAGTTTTATAAAATTGGGTTTAAAAGAAGAAAGATATAATTTTATGTCTGGAGCTACGTCAAGCTTATTTCGGTATTTATTCTTAATAATAGACGAGAATGCTCTTTCCACAAATTCTGCGTTCGTGAAAGGTATTAAATATTTTATTGCTTTAACACCGAGTTCTTGCTACTCTTCTTTCACTGCTACGCAGAAGTCAATCAAATTTCTTTTTTTTTAAATTCAGATTCTAATGAAGAATCAGTGGAAAGTTCAATTAATTTTTCTTTTTCAGAAATTGCTAATTTTTCAGCTTTTTGAAAAAAAAAAGCTATGTTGAATGGATTTAATATCCACATATCCGAATCACTGCGCTTCGGAAAATATTGTCTGAATGACAACTTAAGTCCTTTTAAATGTGATTTTATACTAGTTGTACTTGTTTTGTTAATTTAAGTTCGTTCTCAGATAAAAAGGTGTGAAGTGTCTCAAAAACGTCATACTGGTTTTTTTTAATACAGGATTCCCAAAAATTCAGCTTTTTAATCATAGACTCGATTTTGTCAGTGACCTTAAAAATGGTTATGGAATGGGTTCTGCAATCCTAAATTAAGTTTATTTATTTCTGAAAAAATGTCAGATAAATACGCAAGCTTCTGCAACCATTCACTTTCATAAAATCTAGAGTTCAACGTAAAAGGGTGGTCTTCAAAAAACATAAGAACTTCATGTCTCAGTTCAAACAATCTTGTGAGTACATTTCCTCGCGAAAGCCATCTCACTTCTGTGTGCAAAAGTAACGTAGGAGTCCCATGTCTCCACACAAAGATTTGAATAATCAGGTGTTAGTTGAATTAGCCTTAATGAAATTTACAACTTTGACAGATTGATTAAGTACTTCTTTCAATGAATCTGGCAAAGGCTTCGCTGCTAAACTTTGTCTGTGGATGCAGCAATGGCTCCGAGTTACATGAGGAGAGACTATTTTGATACGACCACGTAAACCTTTATAACAGCCAGACATAGATTTTCCACCATCTGTGTAAACACCACAGCACTTAGCCCAATCTATTTCGTTTTCACAGAAGTAATCCTGAATAGCATTAAATATGACCTCGCTAGTACATCTTTTAGTGAGAGGATAACACAATAAGAGGTTTTCTTCAAGTTCGTTAACATTCAAATATCTTGCAATAACAAGCAAAATTGACAGATCGGAAACATCAGTGCTTTCATCCACCTGTATTGAAAAGAAGGGGCTCTTTTTTATTCTTTCATTTATAGTTGCTTCAATGTCAATAAACATGTCCTTAATTCTCCGAGAAACTGTGCTGTTAGACAAAGGAATATTTTTGATTTTTTGGACATGGTCTTCACCGTACATGCATTCAACCGCATCCTTGATACACGGAAATACCAAATTTTCAGCGATAGTATGATTTTTTCCACTTTTAGCAATATGATAACTTATTCTATATGATGCCTCAATCGCAGCCTCATTTGCTTTGTTTGTGGATATCAAACAAGAATTTAAATTAGGGCTGTTGGATAGTCGTTGGAAAAAACTAATACTTCTTTGCTTATAAGTTGGATGTTTCGTTTCTAAATGGCGCATTAGTAAAGATGGTTTCATGCTGCCATTTGACAATATCTCTCCGCAAACAACGCAGAGGGGTTTTGGACAATCTTCATCACCCGTGTCGGAAAATCCAAATTTTAAGTATTCGTTAGAATATTTTCTCTTTTTCGGAGGTGCACTGATGTTTTCGGTTTTTTTTTAACAAAATCAATTTTATTTCTTACCTGAATAGGCCAATCAGTCGGCCTTTGCACTTCATGATTATCATCTTGCTGATCCACAGTTATCCCCATAGCTGCCAAATTGGTAGTTCGAATTTCAGTTCTAGATGCCGATCTCTTAAGAGTTCCAGTTTTCAACTACTTGTCCATTTTGAGAAATCAAACAATATCGAATTAAGTCACTCTAAAGTTAAGCACTTCAAATTTAGCACGCATAGCCTACAAACACCAGTTTTGGGCCACTAAACAAACCAAACGAATCAAATTGATCACCCATAAAACACAAAGCTTGATGTATATGAACAGTCGTTATTCATTACGCATCCCAATCGAGCAATTAATGACGCCTGCGTTTAATCATGCTTTTAATAAAAACGTCAAAACAAGAATCTTTGAGATGATTCCGGATTGTTCTCGATAAGCCTAAACTAGAAGAACAAAAATAAAAAGCACAGCTTTTGCGAACACACTGACGATTCATGCATAATCGGGACTGGTGAAGACAAAATATCAATCATTTACCAGGCTTTCTTATGCTTTCTTTTTTCTTATTTTGAGCGTAGGTTTTAGATTAGCACAACTTTCACTTTTACTTTTCACACGAACTTAGGGGAAAAAAATACTGTAACTTTTTTAATCCTTTATATTTCCTTGTGTCCGCCATTACCGACTTTGATTTCTCGTACCCCAACTGGTCCTTCGCGTACCCCTAGGGGTACGCGTACCACAGGTTGAGGACGTCTGTCCTAGACCGTCCTTCTTTTTATTAATTCAATAAATCAATGATAATTTGTAAAAAAACTAACTTTTTTATAAAAAAAAATTTTGAAACATTTTCCATCATTTTACTAAATATAGCACTCGCACTTTAAAGAAAACTATGTCGCCTTTTTCTGAATGTTGAAATTTTAACGTTTATAAACAAAATTAAACCGAAAAAACAGTCAATGTTTGTTGAAAAATAAACTTATATATTTTGTCCCATTTTAAAGTAATTACTTTTGAACTCTAATTTCATAATTTATTCTACTAGCAAAACGTAGTTATTAGCGAAAATCGCTCTCTCTTTGATTTCAAATCATATTCTCAACTCAAAAAATTAATGAAATCAAGAAAACAGTTTAAAATAAATCGTATACGAATCGAATTGAACGATGTATTAGCGAAATCTATCTTCTCCTCTCAGGATTTAACTGGCCGAGTGGTTAGCGCGTCAGCTTCCGAACCGGTAGGTCGCGAGCTCTAATCCGGGTTGTGTTCGTACTCTGTTTTTGCTATAATTTGCAATGGGTTTGACGCGGCAAGCTTGCTGCAAGTTCGTCCCATGGTGACTTCGAAGCTTGCGTTAACTTGTTTCAAACTTGTTGCAAGCTTGCACTCTTGTCATGTCAAACTTATTTCAAGCTTGCACTCTTGTCATGTCAAATCTGTTGCAAGCTTGTTGCAAGCTTGCTGCAAACTAAAATTGCTATTTGGGTGGTGTATAGTAGAGAGTTGAGGCGTGAAACCAAATTGGGGAATGGGAATTCTAACTTTTTTAGCATGTTTGATATATCTGTTAAGAATTAATTTTTCACCAAGTTTACTGAGAGTTGGAAGGAGAGAGATAGGTCTGTAACTGATGGGTTGGGTGGGGTCTTTTCCAGATTTTAAAATGGGCAAAATCCTGGCAGTTTTCCAACACCCTGGGAAGTGATTTAAATGGAACATGGTATTGTATAAATTAGCAAGTTTGAGAATAATTTTTAGTGGAAGGTTTTTTAACATTTTATTAGTAATATTGTCAATACCAGGAGCTTTTTTAATTTTAATTTTCTTGAGATAATCAGCAATTTCAGAAGCCTTTACTTTTTCATAATTAATTGTAGGGATGTGAGTATTAAAATTTGCAGTGGAATTAGAGACGATAATTTCCGTGCTGGCAGTACCAAAGTTATTTAATTGGAACTGTGTTTCAAAATGATTAGCTATAACCTCAGCTTTTTCTTTTTTGGTGTGGGCAGGGGAATTATTTAATGAGTTTTTCATCTGGGGAATCAAAGAGCGTTTAGTTTTTAGATACCTTGTTCTCCGCCAGATGGAGCCATGAATGGTGTCGAGCTGCTCAATGTCGGATTGATATGTTTCTTGCGTATAGATATTAAATATTGCTTCTGAAGCGGGCTTGTGCCCTTTTATAAAGATTTTTAGATGCAGGATCCCTAGACCTTTGCCTAATTTTCTTCATTCTGTTACGCTCAGTTTTAATGTTTCTGATATGGGGTGGATTGAAAAGTGCGTCTGAGTCTTTGACCGGGCGAGAGTTATTGTGCTAGGCATTAATAATATTGTTATTTAAGGAGTGAATTTGAAGATCGAGTTGATTAGAATTATTAATAGTGTTGCAAAAGTCTTTCTGTGGGTGTATGGTGTGAAAAGTCCAACACGCAGGATAATGGAAAATGAAGGTTTATTTACAAATATGCAGGAAAACACGTAGCACAGGAACAGGAAATAATAGTTCTTGCACAGATTACCAATGTAAACAGACAACAATTCACAGGTAATAACAGTTCAGCACTTTGTTATCTAACAACACAAACAGTCAGCAAATAACTAGTAACGACAATAACTGCACTTTCAATAGCGCTCAGCTCACCAGCTTCCTAGCTCGCACTGCGGACGAAGCTCTCAAGTCGTTCCCAATGGATCAACACTACTCCCTCTGATACAGGCGCGATCCTTATAAACTCTCTCCGACAGGTCGTGACGTCACAAGGAGTTTTCTCGTATATTCGCGCGTATTCCCTTTCCTAATAGAAATATCGAGAAAAGGGTTGCATTTTCTGGAACCATCTATTTGTCGCCAAGGTCACCAAATTTGTCTCCAAAATGGTCGCCAAGTTTGTCGCCAAGGTCAGGGATCCCGGAACAGTCGCTGAAGTCACTCCATGCTTAACTTTGTAAAACTCTCTTCCCAACCATAAGACTCACATTGCTGGGAAGCGACTTTCCATATTTGTAGCAATAGTAAGAGGAGAGATATTTTACATTATTATTGAGATATTTTTTAAAAAATTATTCCAGTTAGTTGTTACTTTGCGTCTACTGAGCATGACTGGTGTAAAATTGAAATAGAAGTTAATAATAACAGGGTTATGATCAGAAGAGAGATCAAATATGGATATGATTTTATGGTTATAAGAGAAATTTTTTATGACCGTGAGATCAATTGTGGAGGCAGAGGTGTTACCGAATCTGGTTGGAGTGGGGGGTAAGGATTTTGTAGTGATGCTACTTTTGTTTTGTGGGGATGCTACTGGTGATCTCAATTTGTATTTGCTAATTTTTTTAATTATACAAAATCACTATGAATAATGTGTGTCACTTTTATTTTTTTGGGGGGAAATTGGCGTGAGATATTTTTCCTAAGAAATTAATGTGCACCGCAAGGTGACAGGAAACATGGCACACAATTAAATTGGAATTCAGGATTTACTCCACTTGTTTGCACGTGACTCATACCCCATATCTCACTATATCAAAGGATCTCATACACATAAAAAAATTCATACATTAAACACTAATATATAATGCCAAAAGTTTAATCTTGAGTAAACAATAAAAATAACATTCATGACCTGCACTACATTTCTAGGCTAAATGAAAAATGGGAAGATGATCCCAAAGTTCCATCCCAGATGACTCAATACTCTCCCTTCCACGAAAGTTCAACGTAACTCGCGTCTAATTAAATTTAAAGTAAAACATAGGAAATTGATTTAGGTACTCATCCTGTACGCCGCTTCCAGTCTGCCAACCCTCAGAACTTTGCACGGGGGCCTCTCATCGTCAGGTGGTCCGCTTTCCCTCAGAAACTCTCCCGCGTCGAGCAAACGCTTTTTGCAGGCCAGTCACCCGAAGGTGGAATCTTTGCCGCTAGGACCGTCCAACGCGCTCCCACTGTCCGGTTACTGAGCCACGCAGAAAGAGTAAGTTGAGAGAGATTTCCGTTCGCCCTTTCGCCTACCTCATACTGGCCTCTCTGCGCATCGAAAAAACATCTAGCTACCAGCTAAATACTTGTTGGCAGCAAGCAATCAAGTCTCAAACTGAGTAACAGCCGCCTTTATAGGTTCAAGAAAGCATGGCCTTTTCAGATGGAGAAGGATTCCATTTCGGCATCCAGTCCTAACTCCCTTCGGTCACTCTGCCGCTGCCGACCGTTGAAAACAAACACCCCCTTGGCTCTCGGGGTCGAGAGAAACAACCACACCAGTCGAAGAAATGCAAAAGATCCTGAGACGCGTCACCCACGCTCTTAAATAGCGTCGCGCGCCCACATCATCTCCACGTGTGGGAGTCGGTCCTCATTGGCCAAGTTCCAGAGAAGAAGGGGGTTTCAAGCCGATCTCCCTTCTTTTAAAAAATTCGCCATTTTGTGGACATCCTACCGGAAGCCAAACAACAAGTCATCCCCCCCCCACGCTTAGGCTTGCGAAAGCGAACACTCATACCCAAAATCGCCGTTATTTTAACTTGTTATAAATCTAGTTAGCAGATTTGAAGCAGGAAAATTTCCAAAGAATTGCTTACTAAGTCTATTCACAAAAAGGCCTGAATATATTTTAAAGAACTTCAGAATTAGCGATTCTGCCGATTCGATTTTTTCGTCAATTTATTGGACAAATATTTAAGAATTAGCGGAAAACAAAATTAAGGAATTGCGTAATCTATCCATTTGATTTTTTTGTTAATTCGATTTTTTTTCGTTGATCAGAAAATAAATATGAAGCGATTTTTTTGAATAAAATAAAATATAAGAGGCGCGTAAATTCTCATAAACTCATTCATCTTAGCATTAAGATTTTTAAATATTCGCCTGAAGGAATTATGTAAAGGTATATAAGCGTTCGTTTTATTTTTATTTTAATTCAACGATAATTAATCATTCGACAGCTGCACGATTAATCACAAGGAATGAATATTCACTCTCAACCTCTCTCATCAAACACCGAAAAATAAAAACACGTAGTCCCAAGGAAAAGAGCACCCAGAATAAACACATTTAAAATATACTAGAAGGGGTAACTCATCAGACCGTTAATTTAAACTCAAAATCAAGTTTTAAAGCCCACGAGAAAGGAAGAAAACTTCTAAGATCACTTCAATAAACACATAAAAAATAAGATTTTAAATTATAAAATTAAGTTATAAAATTTAATACACACATGAATAAGGAATATAAACTCGTTTGACACTTATAGGATCACTTCAATAAACACATGATGAAAGAAAGAGGACAATTCATTTGTAAAAAGTCTCTTGGAAGTCCAATTATGACAGATATAAATAAAAATTGACACGCCAATTTCCCCCCCAAAAAATAAAAGTGACACACATTACTCATAGTGATTTTGTATATTTAAAAAATATTAGCAAATACAAATTGAGATCACCAGTAGCATCCCCACAAAACAAAAGTAGCATCATTACAATTTCAAGATTATTGGCGCGAGAAAAATTTAAAAAGGAATTTCCAGTGAAATTAGTTGTATTACAATTCCAGAGTGTGTTGTGGGCATTAAAATCTCCACAAAGTATAACGCTATTGTTAGTATTAAAAATAAGGATTAGATCATGTAAATAGTTTCGAGTCGTTCTGCAGGGAACATGAATAGAGGAATTGTAATAGGCGGTTGGTTACGAATATTGATTTCAAGAATAGTAGTGGAGATTTGGTCAAGATTAGGAATGAAGATTTCATTATGACTAATATTTTCCCACCAGAGAGGGGGGATTGGGGTCCGTCGTTACGATAGAATTTATAATTGGGGATATAGGTATTTATGTCATTTTTAAGTTTAGTTTCTTGGAGAAGAATCAAATCTGGTTTGTGCTCAGCTACAAAGAGTCGTCATACATTTTACTAATTATGCTGTTAGCGTTCCAATAACAAATGGCTAAACCCTGGGCTGTATTATTCATTCTGAGATATTAAAATTACTAATTAGGAGCTGAGCTCTATCAAAATCATTGTCAGTTTGCCTTAGCATCTGTACCAAATTTTTGATATTGGCGTTCCCCCCATTTTTTTTTTTTTTGAATTCATCAAGGATAAATAAAATATCACTGAGGCATTCAACTTTTTCTCTTTTGATATTTACAACAGTTGGTTTTTCTTTAACATAACTGAGGTCCTGTTCAGAGTCAGGGATACTAAAATTGTCACCTGAAATATCAGCAAAGGTGATTGATGGCTTCACAGGTCTGGATTTTTGAATAATGTTTGGTTTGGGGTTTATTTTGATGAATTTTTTTCCATGAGGCGAGATGCCCTTCTTTACCGCAGCTAATGCATTTTGGGTTGGCTATTTTTCCCTGTTCATTTAATTCGAAGACTTTGTTGCATAACTGATGAGCGTGCTCTTCGCCACATTTCAGGCATCTAACCTTCATGCTGCAAGATGCAGAGCTGTGGTGGTATAGGTTGCAGTTAAAACACATAAGTGTTCCAGTTCGTCTCTTATATTTTTCGATCTCTACTTTTATGTAGAGAATTTGGTTTATTTCCCAAATACGTTTATTATTTTCTGTGTTGGGCAGGGTAACTTGAAATAGTCTAAGGGGGCGTTTGGTGAGCAGACTCGTGAGTTCAGTGGCGAATCGAAAACTCGACTCTGGGGAGGGGCTGAGGTCATAAAAATTTTGTATCGTCGTGACGAATGTCAAACCTCGTGGCTTATGTAAACCAAAACACTTTAACTTTACAGACTTTACTCACCTGACAATAAGGATCATAAAGAACTGTACAATACTTCCGATAAGTTAATAAAAAATACAATGAAATAACTAAACAAAAAATATTTTCGACCGCGTCAACGCTACAAGTACAAGGTGGAATGACTAGAAAAGTAGGAAATTTTTCGAGCCTGTCAAGCCAGAAAGCAATGTTATCACGTTTTTATTATTTTTTTTAAAAAAAGGTAAATTAAGAAAAAACAGTTGCAGTGATTCTAAATAAAATCAAGAATTCTGGTTTAGCTCGGGGGGGGGGGTGCAGGCCGATAGCCACCCCCCCTGGATTCGTCATTGCTTGAGTTGCACTACTTTTTCAATTTTTAGTTTATGAACGTCCTCTAGGAAAGCTTTAATCTCATTAGGTTTTGATTTCCAGTGTAATTCTTTGATCACATCTTTAATCGGCCTAAGCCATTTGGGGGGTAAACACAAAATATTCCAGGTTTTTGGTTTTGAGAAATTGAGTCAGGTTCATATGCTGCTGTGGGGTTTTAGTAAAAAAATTATTGAAGATGTGTGTGCCTCCAGATTTGGCTTCTACGCCAAATTCGTCATTGATTAGTTTTAGATCATGGGCAAAATTATCATTTTTTCTTAACATTACAGGGGGGGGGTAGGAATTTGGTGACTTGCGCCAGCATCATCTTCAACAATTTCTAGGTTTTTATATTTACTGTTATCATTTGCGATAGGAGTATGTCCTTTTAAAAAATTGGACTGAATAACACTTCTGGCAGTATGCCTTTTCTGAGGAAAAATGAAAGGTTTTTCAGTTTGATTTTTAGAGCGTTTAGAGTGGTTTTTTAAATTATTTTGATCATCAGAGACTTCCAATAGAGGTCTTTTGACCTGATTTTTGTTCAAGTTAGAAGCATGAAAAGCACAGTTTACTACAGGACAGCAAAGCTCACTAACTTGTGTCTTTAAGCTTTCAAGTTCTTTTTGCCATTGGCTCATGTACTGTGTCATTCCATTGTGGATAATAGGGTCGTGTGATAGGAAAATCTCCGAACGAGATACGGTGGTGATTCTGTGAGTCAAGTCTTTTATCTGGTTCGCTTCACTTGTTTACGCAAATTGGCGCATATAGCGGGGTTTACACGCGAACAGTAGAAAACCGGCAGTAGATCACGTGACCAGTTTTCCTATGTTTGCCACAATTTAATCGCCGATTTGGCATCCGAAAAACTTTTATGTTGTGGATATGACGTTGATCAGCGGACGCGGCTTCGAAGCGCGGATTGCCCGGCACAATTTTGGGTGATTAGCGGTCACTTCATATCGTAGTTCGTAGTATTAACCACGTTTCATTGTATTGAGTGCTAGTATTAAGACGTCCCCTCAAGTTCTTTCCAGACCGTTCAACTTTCTGAAGGAATATTTTGGTGTTTAGCGTGACTTATAGTGTAATTTTTTATATGTTTGAGTGGAGAATTTATAACTTCTTTCCATTACTTTTTTTTTTTTTGCTCATCCAATTCAATCAGTATGTTTCTAAATATATTTCATGTTATTAAAACCTATCCTGGATTGCAGCAGTCCATTGTATGCAAACTGATTATTGTTCTTGTAAATTTAAATACATATATTTATTAAAAATACAATGTCTCTACTGTACCTGGTGATCCATTTAGAAAATTGACTTTATATTTAACGAAGCTTTTTTCTGCAGTGTGTTTCCAGGTTAATACTATCCTCCTTGTTTATTAAATTTATTATTGTGCATGTTGTTTTATATCCTGTAAGATTTTTACTACAAGAATACAAATCTTTGATTATTCAGATAAATTTAAAATGCACATAATTTTATATTTTAAAACTGTGTTTAGTTATGTCTTAATTGATGAGAATGAGAAAAAGAATTTTATATATTATCAAACTTAGCAGCCTATATATTGACATTTTATCCTCTTCATGAATGCTGCATTTTTGTTTTATATTCTGGGCATTCATAAACTCTTCTGATGTAAGTGAACCATTAAACACTTTTAGAAAAAGATTTTGATATGCTGTGGTACTCTTAAAATCTAATTCAAAATTGTATTAGTGGATCAATGTAAAAATCAACAACAGTACAAAAAAATCTTCAGCCTATGCATTCTCATATTATCCCATTTTAGTCATTCAATACTACTTCTTTCTTACTTATTAAATTTGCTGAATTGTAATATTTTCTTGTTTTATGAGCTATATGATTTTTATTTTAACAAAAGTAAATCTCTTGTTGGTCAGATAAATTTAAAATATCCATATTTTTTACATGATGGACAATATGTTAAATTATGTCTCATACATAATGGAAAAATTTTGCAAAAGGATTGTTTATATGAAAATACCAGGCGTATTCCTTCTTTGATAATATGCTTATCTTCATTGGAACAGTAGGGAAGACCAGGGTACAATGGACCACACCCTATTATTTACTTTCTTTATGTTTTTGAATGTTTCATATTTTGGCACATAGATGCCAGGTCTGTAGTGCTAAAAAAACTTTAAAACCATGGGCCTAACTGACAATTAAGCCATGTTATTCTTCATTGGTGATTTGTAGTAGATAAAGGTAAATATTTCCATGTTTATTTGTTTGAAATTTTTTTCTTGTAAAAATTTTATAAACATTCAGTAAAGTTTTAGATATTAGAACTTACTACTGTAATCTACTTTATGACAAACATATCAGAGAATAATTTTATGTTTCATATCTCATAAGTGTTTGCATTTTTCTCTTTGATTATTTGTTTCCACTATTCAAACAGTGTTGTTTATTTACCTAATTTGTTAATAAAGATTTTCTGTGTTTGCTTGTATTTACATGGTGTTGAATCTTTTTTTTTAAAGATTATATAGGAATAAACACAGCTAGAAAAATAAAGGAATTGATTTTTCAAAAAAGTATTTTGCCGCTGTATATAATTGATGCATCTATAGATTAAAAAATATAATCTGTCATAAGTTGCATTTAAATTATATAATTTTTATCTGAAACAATAAAGCTAATTCACATAAAGCATCATTATTTTATATAAATTTGTCTTGATCTCAAATAATTTGTATTGCTCAATTTTTATTTTTAAAAGAAGTTCAATTAAATAAAGTGCCTAAAAATCAAGCCTTTTCATGACTGCAGGAATAAGTAGAGAGAAAAAGGCATCAGAATAAAATGCTTTCTCGCAATTGAAAATAGGCGAGATTTGGACACTACTTATTAGGACATTATTGGACTTAGGATATAAAAATTATTTTTGTACAGAAAATTATAATACACAAAATTCTTTTATTGTCTGAAATGTTTTTTACTTTAAATATTGGTCATAAATATTGAAGTCCAATAAATATCCAAATGTTAATAAATTAATATTGTAAAATATCAATGATAAACATTATATTAGTCAAATATTTCTATAAGATTTCTTTAATTTATTTTTTAAATTAATAGTATGTTCAAATAAATTTAAAAATCTTCTGTAATCCAATACAAAAGAATAAGCTCTTTGATTGATCCCCCTCCCCCTTCATATTTTGCCATCATCTCGCAGAAATACTGTGATAATTGATTATCTGCAATTTTGGATTCACTTGATTGAATAATACATTTTCTGCATTATCAAGTTTTTCTTTGCGTATTTTTGAACTGTTTTCTTGCATCTCTTCCTTTTTGCAGTAGTTTTATTACTAATTTCTTCAGTCAAACCTTCATTATTCTTTTTTCTCTTGTATTCTATATGGCCACTTTAAGTATAGATGAAACAGGTGGTTATAGAGTTGTAAGTACAGCTCATGTCAAATCTTTTAGAGTGTAATTATACAAAAGTTATAGGGTAATTACGCATGGCCTTTTTTACTGTTCCATAAGTCATGTAACTTCTGTGCCCATCATAAATTAAAAGAACAGGTTTTTTCAAATCTAAAGAAAATTGGATAAAGCCAAGTCTTCTAATCCATACCTTTAGTCTATTTTAGCACTACCTTTAGTCTATTGCTCATATAAATGAGCCCCTTTGTAAAAAATGAAAGGTAGCATGAAATCATTTGCTGATGCACTAAAAAGTACATCTTTTTTTGCAATTGGCCAATTTCTTATATGTGTTATGTGATGCTTTTGATGCAAAAATTGGGGTTATCCAATTTCAAATCTTTAATTATAATCTGTAATATATCTTAAATTAATATTTAACTAACACCTGTCTAATTAATTAAGCTTAAGAAATTTTAAAACAGTGAAGCATGTTAAGCCTATCCCTATGACTACTTGACCCCATCTTACTGAAATTACTATAAAATAACATCTGTAATTAATTCAGCTTATCTGTTAATGAGGAAGTATTCTTAAGATCTATATGAAGCTTTCTGCAGAGTCAATCTAATGAAAAAATTAAACGAAATGTAAGAGAGAAGTTAAATTAGGTATTCCAACTTCAAACTGCTACATAAATAAACAAAATGGGTGTTTACTCCAACTAAAGTGTTGCAATTAGTATAATTTTGAATGTTAAACTTAGTTCTTAACTATTCAAAGCTAAATTTTAAAAAAAATTACATTCATACTAATATTCATTACAAAGTTAGCATTTTATTTGATGTATGACCACTTTACCCAACCTGACCCTACAACATAATTGCATCACAAGTTTTAGAGTTCATTGGAATTCACTATGATTTCCAACATCCGTAAAAATTGACTTGGTTATTAAAGAAAAACAGACAAAAATCATAAATAATTTCATCTTTATTTAAAAAATTAGAACAGAAAAATTCTGCTACAAGAGTCCTACTTTTGTTTGGGATTGCTATATATGTATGTCAAAGGAAAAAACTTACAAAAATTATGTAAGTACATAAATAAATAAATAAGAGTTGTAAAATTGAAATAAATATAATGAATCTAAAAATTAATTCTGAAAACAAATCAGATTTAATATTATTAATACAGATTATATAAAAAATAAATATTATAATTTCACCTTAATCAAGAAGGAATAAAATTTTTTGGCTCTGAAAAGGGCAGTTTTTTTATATAGTGAAAACATCAGGAAGTCGAATTCAACAGGAACTATATATTACACTTCTTAACACCAGAAAAATTCATACCTGGAAAAGATTATTTCAAAAATTCCTCTATTATTTACTGCAGCAGCCAGAACAACCTTGAATTCTGAAAATGAAAAAAAAATTTAGCACCTAATAAAACATGCATACAGTTGATTAATTATTATCTCTGCAGAGGAAACATGCAAAGTAAACTTCAGAAACATTCAATACCTACAGTATAACATTAACATACAACATATAATTGAATAATATGAAATACATTAAATATGAAATACAATTTTTCCTACTAAAAATAACTACTATGCATTCTAACAATCTCATAATGAATAACTCTACAATATATTTTAAAAAGTGGGGATCAATAAACTTGGAAACACACCACAGAATAAAGCTTTATTAAATACAAAAGACAATTTTCTGGATGCATTTCCGAGTAAAGAATATACTGTTCCAATGAAGATAAAAAGTTTTATAAGCAACTAAGTAAAACAAAATATACATGCTAGAATAATTAACACTAAAAATGAAAATTATTATCCGTTTAGCTTCCTTTCCACTTAATTTTTCCAACATTCTTTCTAGTGATTCCACTCTATTCCATGATATATACAAAACACATACATAAAATTATGAATATATACAATGCAATGACAATATATTGCATTTCTTAACAATAGAAAATAATTCATTCCTGGATATACAAAATATTTGAAAAAAAATTCCTCTATTACTCACTGTACTAGTCAAAACAGCCTTGAATTCTGAAAATGAACAAATTAGTAAAAATGACAATAAAAATTATTATCTGTTTAGCTTTCTTTTCACTTAATTTCTCATAAAATTCTGAATATATACATTGCAAATACAATATATTGCTCTTCTTAACACTAGAAAATAATTCATTCCGGGATATACAAAGTCAGAAGAGTACTATGTGATGATATTTTATCGTTGGCTATCAAGAACATAATAAAATAATTAAAAGCACACTATGAAAATGTCAGAATATAGAAGCATTCAAGCTACAATAGCATTAATTTTTTGACGCGGTGACAGTGTCTAAATAACACTAGCAACAGCACCAAATGTAACAAGCATGCACTATGATTGATATATGACAAATTGAATATAAATATAAAATACAGAATACTGTAGAAATAATAAGAAAGTCACTACATTATTAATTCTTTTTTGTGTTAACAGTACCAAAATTATCACTAACACTAAATATAGAAAAAGGAATACTTCCGCATACGCATATTCATCAATTTTATAATGTAACAATAGGGCAAAAATGTTCGCTAACAGCGAAATAAACTTGCCAAAGTTACAATATACAAAGGAGGTATGGTTTTATTTTCCTGAAAATTTAGATTGGAAATAATATAAATAATTAAGAAAGTTTTAATTTCATTTTTCATACCTCAATTTGATTAAGCATTTACATCAATTACAAACAGTTATTTATTTAAGATAACGTATATATTTGTTGCCTAAAACATTCGACATTTAAGTATTGTTAAAAAAAAGAGTTGAAACATATCATACCTAAATTAGGAGAAGTATTGACAAAGAAAATCTCAAACGAAAATTTTACGAGTGTTGGCAATTCAACATAGAGAGATGGCGGGAGTGATTATAGAGTTCAGTTTTTAACGCCAAAAAAATTTCCATTTCCACGCTAAACGCATGCGCAGAATGAGAAAAAGACCGAAAAGTGAAATATCGCTGTCAAGTTCGGACAGAGACCTAAAACTTTTATGATTCTGCACATGCGTGAACCTACTGTCGGTTTTCTACTGTTCGCGTGTAAACCCACCCTAAAATGAGTGTAATGGCATCAGGCACGGGAACATGGGGCGGCGTTCTGTATAATAATGAGTTTCACGTTGCAATTTTTTAATATTGTTTTGGATTAATGTACTCTGTACCGTTTTCCTACAGTTAAAATGTCATTATCGGGGGAAAAACAAGCGGGGAAATTAATAATGTGTATCTTTTGTTTTGATTTTCTTTCAAAACTTTTTTGTGCCATTGTGGGCGATTTTTTTTTTCATTTTGTTGAAGTCCTATTCCACTGGCAATGCCGTGCGCGTACTGCTAATATATAATATTTTCATTTAACAGGAATTGCTACAAAAAAGATAGATTCTTTTCTATGTATAGAATTGTTTTAATTAATATAAATATCTAATTAATTAATTGTCATGAAACCTTACCTAAAACTTTCCTTATCTTTCAGAGTATTCGTGGACAAAATTTGAATGAAATCTAGTCAGTAGTTGGGACTTCTATAGAGATAAAAACTATTTCTGAATTTCACTTTTACTTATATAGAGAAGCTTATTGAAAATTTGAATGAAATCTAGTCAGTAGTTGGGACTTCTATAGAGTAAAACTATTTCTGAATTTCACTTTTACTTATATAGATAAGCTTATTGTTGATTTTAAAAGCATTTTTATTATTGTTCATTACAAAAGATTTAAAAAAAAAGCAAGAATTTTATAAGAGTTCCCTTCGAATTTCGCAAGAAAAAATCCAAGTTATAATATAAAGAGCTTTATTTTTCCGAATTGAGCAGGATGCATTTATGATTTTTTACATATACGTTAATAATATCATATAAGGAATATGGGCCTCCAATTACAAGTACTACTTTTGAGCTATTTTAAATGTTATCGTTAAAATTTGATGTATTTCATCGTCATTGTCTCGAGAGCACAATTTTACTTTTCTTAATAGAAATATTATTATGCCAAAATCAGATTAATTGAATCAAATACTGTGTTTTATTAGGTTGACGTTTACTTTTAAAGCCATAAGAAATCTATGAAAAATTACTCAGAGCATTTTTGCAATATTAAAGCAAGAATTCTAACTTAAAACAAAACAAAAAAATATATTGCCTAAATCCTTTAAATGAATTACTCCTTTTTATAAGTAAATAAAATCCAATATTAGATTTTGAAATTAGAAAAGATTAAATCCCCTGGTTTTTCAATGCCTTCAAAAAATTATCCTGAACTTGTCTAATACATTTTCAACAATCAGTTTTTCTTGCAAAAGTATTTCTGTTTTAAACCCTAAAAAAACGTGGCTTTTTTCTTAAATAAATATTCTACATATATTCGAGTTCCCATGTATCGATACAATTTTTTTAAGTACGGAAGAATATTTTCTTTATTACTACAACAAATACGAGCCGGAAAGTTATCGCATCAAATCGAAAATAAGGAGAAAAGTAATTACACTCTCTGAAAAGGTTTCGATGTACGAAACGTTCATATATGTTGCATTAAATTCTGCATCTTGAATTATACCTAAAGCTTTCAGATAGTATTGTTTAAATTTTTCTCATAATTATAAATAGTTTTTTAATTAATTACGAAAACTTCTTTATTAAATATTTAAGTTGGAATTATAAATGGTCATTAGTGGGTGTGAGTTATTTACTTTTAAAAGTATATCCGAATTCTAAATCAGAAAAATATGAAGTATAATAACAAGCCTAAAGTTTTGAAATGTGCAGTGTATGCGCATATCCTCAGAAATTGCCAACATAAATAAAAGCAATTTCCCTGCAATTATATTTTGCATAAATATCCTATTTTTTAATATCTGATTGAACTCTTTTGTTTTTACCCTTCTAGGTTAATAATTGAAAATAAATTTTTCGCTGAACGTTATACTATATTATTAATTACTTTGCAAAATTCGAGTTGTAAACGTATTTTACGATTAGATTTAGATATTCCAAGGAGCAAGTTTATTATAAAAAACAAGAACATGTCATTTTGAAAAAAAAAGCGTATCAATAAAAAAATTTAACTGATTGTGCATTTCCTAAACTAAATTTAAGCAAATTAGCATACACATATGAGTTCATAAAGTAACCCCTTAACCTTTCATACTATTACATCACACATGATATCATATGAGCTGAAATTCAATAACTTTCTTCTGTACTTAAATAAATATACTTTGGAATTTGACAGTTTTGATTTCAACTTTAAAGACTAAAACTAAGCATCAATTCCAAGTTAATTCAGTTGAAATGACTTTCTGCTGTAAGTTGACTAAATCTTGCCGGAAATTAGGTACAGTAATTTTTTAATCCATGAGGTATTGAAATATTCTGATTAGTGCCTGATGGAAAACATGAAGGTCTTTCACTCATGTGCCGGATTCTCAGGAGAAAAAAAATATCTATACATAGTTGTCATTTATAATTGGAGAAAGTTTCACGACCTTCTTTGTTATAAATTTTTAGAATTTTGGACCAAAGATTTTTGGAGTCCCACTAGATTTACCAATTCATCATGCAGCTTAATTAGTTTTCTGGAACTTTTTAGAATTTATCATTGTTGATTAGTTTATTACTTTCAATTATTGCAAAAGGCTCCTTCAGGAAGTCCATTTCAGATGCATTAAGAAATTCTAAAAAAATTCCTTTAATTTCACAAGACATTTTTTTTATTTTCTTAATTTTAAGTTTAAACCATGCGAGTTTGTTTTTATTAAGATGTGTTATCTTTGTCTATTTGTGCATCTCATTTTCACCCTTATATGGAATTACTTTGAAACGGGTTGCGCCAAATAGAAGAGGTACTGTTCCAATATTTTTTTAATAGTAGAAAATTTTCACTCCTTTGATTAAGCAGCAGTAGATAGCAAAAAACACAAATAAAATATTCGTATTTTTTAAAGCTATAACCAAGGTTTATTTTTGGAGATTCCCCGAACTTCCAGACCACACCAACATAGAATGGAATTTGTTCATGTTCTGTTCTTTGTTTAAGAAACTTCCGTTTGTTAAGAATAATATTTTAGTGAAACACTTAACAAACTTTTCCTATTTTAAATTTCAATGACAAATAACGTCAATTATATATTGATTTAAAGAAAATATTCATATGTGTTTGTTGACTCCCAATTCCAGGCCGAAAAAAAATTGTCAAATCGCTATTTGTAGACGATCCTGTAACAAGACTGTATATAGAGACCTTTTACTTTTAATGCATTTAAAAACTTCAGAAATGCACAAAACCTGAAACTGACGACACATTCACGCTGGAAACGTCTCTAAAACATTTTTATCTTCTACTAGTAGAACGAGCACGGCATTGCCCGTGGAACCATGACTTCAACAAAATGAAAAAAAAACAATCCATAATGACATGAGAAAGTTCTGTAAACAAAACAAAACATACACATTATTGATTTTCCCGCTTATTTTTCTTCGCGATAATGACATTTCAACTGTAGAAGAACAATACAGAGTACGTTAATCCGAAACAATATTAAAAAATTGCAACGTGAAAATGATTACTATACAGCAAGCAAAATATGCGAGACATAACCACGTTAAGATAGGGGAGAGTGGGGCACCTTGAACAGGTTTCAGATATTGTCACGTAGAAATGAGCTTGCTACATACACAATGTGACTTAACAGAAAGATTTATTTGGCCATAGTTACTCTACACGGGCAGCACCACAGCTGAAGACTTAAATAGGAGGATGGTTAATGGGGCGCCTAGCCCCCCGCAGGGGGGCTTAATCCCCGATCCGACAGAGTCTCGCTAATGCATAGCTTTGCGATGAGATGTCCTGAACTGTCTTGATCTGTGGCAGAGGCGAGAAAGAATCTTTGGTTTCTGTGAGTCTTGGAGACGGTTCTTCCATGGTCCAATCAGAAGGGTCAGTCAGCCGTCGAGGAGAGGAGTGGGGTGGCAAATCGGCAAATCACAGCAGTGGAGGGAGTGGCTAGCTTAAGAAACTCTGAGGGATCGCTGCTTAGAATGTAAACAAGATAGGAATTTAATTGAAAGGGTTAAAACAGG